>JAXQQM020079184.1:0-163318 GCA_034641835.2 Pinus albicaulis
CATGGATCACTAAAATGTTGTAAATATCACTTAAAGTATAGGTGATATCTCTAAGAAGTAGAGAAGCATGGATCTATGGGCTTTTCTTGAATAAGCAAGGACAGAAAAAATCATATTACATTTCACAATAAATGATAAAGAGAGCTTATTTTATGATTATCAATCTGCATAATATCTCAGAAAACTAAATTTGGCTGAAAGACAGTAGTTTTACAATTTAATTTTAAAGGAATCTTGGCTTATGCTGAAATTAAAATGTCGTCGAGGACATAAAATTGATTGCCATACTTAATGGAATATATGCTGCCACTCCAATATCTTGAAATGGTAAATAGCAGAAACTCTACTTCTTCAAAATAAACATCTTGCATTGTATTTGTAGAAATTTCTTTGAATAATGAATAATCCACCGATATTATCCGATCACATACTAATTCGAATTCATATGCAACATAATCTCTTCTACAATCAATCATCAATTTGTGGAAATGGAAACAGTCGCATGCGCACATAAACACAATATGTAATGGGGAAAGCTTATAGCTGAAAACCCCTCAACTATTTTGTATATTATATGGAGAGAACATGTAACAGTACATAGCACAATACTCCTCACAAGTACTCAGTACTATCTCATAAAGTTACACACAAACTAGCTTGGTTTTGAACAAGTCACAAGTTCAAAACTCATCCACTAATTGCCTGCCTCTATTGCGCAATCAAGGCTGGTCTAATGAGAGATCCAAGGTTCGAATCTCCTTGGATTGACAGCGCAATCCTCATGGGAAATTTCCTCCAAGTGTGGTGCAAATCTCATGCACAACTAATGTCACAACTGATAGCTATCTCAACCCTTTCATCTACCTCTTTCACTGGTCTCCACTGAACTGTCCATGCACTGTAGTGAACTGATGTATTCTTGAGTTGAATAATGAGTTAATAATTAGTGAATTAAATAATATTTAATTCACTCCACTCATTACTAGTTGATTAGCTAGTTAAACTAATCTCAACTAGTTCAACTAAGTTAAACCGAACACAACTCCACCAACTGTCTCATCAACTCCACCAAACTTCTGCCACTGAAGTCCTAGCTGAAGTCAACCATGCATGAGCTCACCAAACCCCTAGGAATAGCGTAATTCCTCTGTCAGATGCATGAGCCACTTCTGTAGCTCGAACTGAAGTGCTCCAAGAGAGTAAACTAAAGTTTAGAGTCCAAATATTATTAAGGGTAAATAATATTTGACTTTTCTATTTTTAGGATAGGCAGTCTAAAAATAGACTTTGACCTATATGTCTAAAAATAGAGGTCCATCTATTTTTACCAACATGACCAATACTCCAAGAATAACATACTGCAACTCCTGGACCATGCTCCATATGTCTAAAAATAGACATAGTCTAAAAATAGACTTTGCGCCAAAAATAGCCTGCGGGCCCACTTAGTGAAGGCGACTTCATTCCACTAAGCTCCATCATCTTGTTGCATTTTCAACACTCCCTCTCAACAAGATATGGATTATCTGCAACCCCTATCCTGCCTCTGTGGAATTCGAACTTGCTCCTGGTGAGCGCCTTCGTCAAGATGTCAGCATCCTAATCCTCCGTGGGAACATATGAAAGTAACATGATTCTCCGCTGAACACAATCTCTAATATGATGGTACCTGATGTCGATGTGTTTGGATCTATCATGAAATACTGGATTAGCCGAGAGTTTAATGCAACTCTGGTTATCACAGTAAATCACTGTAGGCTCCAAATGCAACCCGAACAATCCAACGAGGATCTTTCTCATCCAAATAGCCTCGCATGCAGCCAAGCTAGCTGCCATGTACTCGGCCTCTGCTGAACTGAGTGCCACGGATCTCTGCTTCCTGCTGTACCAGGAAACTGCTGTCGACCCAATGCTGAAAACTCCTCCAGATGTGCTCTTCCGGTCCGTTGGACTCCCTGCCCAATCTGCATCAGTGAAGCCAGAAAGGTTCGCTCCATCCTCCTGTTTGTACCATAGACCATATCCCGATGTGCCTCTAATATAGTGCAATACATGCTTGCCTGCCTTCCAAAAGAGCTTGGTAGGCTTAACCATAGCTTGCGAAAGCTGGTTAACTGCATAGCATATATCGGGTCGTGTATTGACCAGATACATAAGCGACCCCACCAACTGTCGATAGACAGTGGCATCCACTACCTCCGCTGAAGTAGCATCCACCTTCCTCCAACCACCAGGAAGAGGAGTATCGAACGGAAACTGCGGATATGCATGTTGAACCTCGGAATTTCCGGGCATACTGCCACTGAGAAATAAACGATCTTTTGCCTAGCATTTGCCAAATCACCAATCGAAATAATGAAGGAGGCCCAAGTCCTTCATCTCGAACTCTCTAGCAAGGTCCTCCTTGCATGAAAGTATCCATGACTCATCACCCGTCAAAATCAGTCCATCTACATATGGTACAATGATCGGCCAACTTCCCCCTCCACCACAATGCAGTACGGGTTAGGATCATACCTCACTCTTGGAGAATCCAAGTCCGGTGAAATAACTGTCTATCCGTGTGTACCAAGCACGAGGTGCTTGTTTCAACCCGTACAGTGCTCTCTTGAGTCTGCACACATGCGACTCACTGCTGAAGATCTCGAAACCTTCGAGCTGCTCTATGTACACCTCCTCCTCAATGATTCCGTTGAGGAACGCAGTCTTCACATCCATCTGATGGATGTGCCACCCCATCTGCGCTGAGAGAGCAAGGATCGTCCGTATGGAAGAGTACCTTGCGACAGGTGCAAAGGTCTCCTCATAATCGATCCCCTCGATCTGTGAGAAGCCACGGCGACAAATCTCGCCTTGTACTTCTCCACACTCCCGTCAGCCGCCTGCTTCACTTTGTAGATCCATCGCGAACCCACCACTGATTTCCCCTCCGGTCTTGGGACAATCTCCCATGCACTGTTCCTGACGATCGAATCATATTCTTCGATCATGGCATCTACCCATGCGGGTTCCTCCACAGCTTCCTCAAAAGAGGATGGCTCCATCACGACACATTGACTCACAAGAGCCATGTATCCAGTGTACCGATCCGATGACTGCCTCTGTCTGCGCTGTGCTGTAGGTGGTCCTACAACCTTCTCTGCATCTCGAGCCAGTCGCTCAGCTTCTGTAGTGCGCATGCGCCCTCCGATGGTTGGCGCTGCATGGGTGGTTTCTTCCACCTCCTGAACTTCCTCTTGTGGCTGATCCACATCCGGAAGCTCCTCCTTAGGAACTAACGGCTCCTCATCTGCATGCAAGTGTAGCTCCCTCTCAAGCCCCGGGCTCTTGCATGAGCTTTCCTACGCTTGATATCTGTCTTCCTTGATCTTGCGGCTTGTCAGCAAATACACTCTCTAGTTGAGGTGTAGCGAGTGTCAGTTTCAAATATTCCAACCTCTGCTGTCGGATCCAGCTTCTTTCTGGCATCCTTCGTCACATGCATGTAGACAGGTGAGCCAAAAATTCTCAGATGAGAAATATCAGGCCTCTTGCCAGAAAACGCCTCCTCCGGTGTACTCATGCCAAGAATCTTGTGAGGACAATGGTTCTGCACATATACTGTTGTATTGCATGCCTCATCCCACAAGTGAAGGGGTAGGCCCTGATCATGCAACATCGCCCGTGTAGCACCCACGATCGTTCTGTTCTTCCGCTCAGCCACCCCGTTCTGCTGTGGGTTATGGGGTGCGATGACTCTCTCCGAATCCCTTCTGCGCTGCAGAACTCCTTGAATTTAGCCGAGATGAATTCACCACCGTTATCACTCCTTAGAGCAATCACCTTCTTCCCCGACTCCTTCTCGACCAGTGCTTTAAACTCACAGAACTTCGCGAATGTATCGCTCTTCTTCTGCATGAAGAAGATCCAGCACTTTCGAGAGAAATCATCAACAAATATCACATAATACTTGTGCTTTGCTGTCAAAGCAACTGAGAAAGGACCACACACGTCTGTGTGAACTCTCTCAAGGATCGTCGTGGCGCGACTATCCTTCTCGTGAAAGGTGGCTTTCACATACTTCCCTAAAGTACACCCCTTGCACTGATCTGACTGCACAAAGGTGCCCTTAGGAAGTTCAGTAGAAATCTGCTACAGAATCTTCAAAGCTCCATGGTGAAGATGGCCCAATCTCCTGTGCCATAGTTCGCCCTCATCATCCGGGCTCACCACATCTCCAGCCTTGCATGCCATAGCTGCGCAGTCATCTACCTGCAACTGATAAAGGTTCTCAGTTCGAACCCCTATCTTCCGGGTCTCTCCAGTATATCTTTCGGGTCTCACCGGTAGTCTTACTGCCTTGAAGGCTTTTCCTTATTTGAAGACCACAAGATACCTTGTCTTCCAACATCACCCAGAGATCGGATTCTTCATCAATCACAGACATGCAAAACTTCCTTCAATATGAAAGGTTTACCCGACTCCCTCTCAAAGGAAATGGTACCGATACCAGTCGCACTGTATCTACCATCATCGCCCATCTCGATGTGCACTCCAAGATCTTTTTCCTCCAGATCTGAAAACAGATCTTGATCTCCGGTCATGTGAAATGACGCACCACTGTCCAAGAACCAAACTGATCCCGCCACACTTGAAACCAAGCATGCGATCAGTGAAAAATCCAGTTCGAATTGAGAAGCCAATGCCTCTCCCGCTGCAGATCCAGCAGCCTTCTTATTTTTCTTCTTCTACGGACAATTTGTGGCATAGTGTCCATGCTGGTGACAGTGAAAACACTTCACCTTGGACATGTCTTGCTTCTTGCCTTTCGCACCAGACTGAGAAGCTTTCTTGCTCTTCCCCTTCTTTGCTTTGGCATCCAAAGCGCAATTTTCTTCATCGGATACCTTTGATGAAGATCTGTCCCTGGTAGTCCTCCTTATCTCCTCCTGCATGAGATCCGCCCAAAGGCGCTCCCATCCCGGCAACTTCTCCCGACCATTGACACTATCTTGATATGAATGCCAAGCCTTCGGAAGACCAAGGAGAGCTAGGTCTACCATATCCTCTTCTTCGACAGTCACCCCCACACTTCCCAGCTCATCTCTGCATTGAGTGAACTTCGTGAGGTATTTGGCGATACTGTCGCCTTTCTCCATCTTAATGTTTCTGAGCTTATCCTTGAGTTCCAGATTCCTTTGGTCGCTCTTACTCTGGAATAGATCTGTCAACGCTTTTCACATCAAATATGGAGAAGATTTTCCATGCAGGCTGGATACAGTGTGATCCTTGACGCCCTCCAACAGAATCCTTCGACATTTCACCATCTTCTTTTGCCAAGCCTCGACTTCAACAGGATCAGTGGGCTTTTGGAAATCCGTATCTACAAACTCCTTCAGTCCATTATCTTCTAATACTGCCTCCATGCGATCTTTCCATGCAACATAATTCGAACTTCCTTCAAGAGCATATTCGAGTCGCAAACCGTTGAAAGACATTTTCAACTCCGGCACCAAGAACACAAACTGCTGCAAAATTCGAATTCCAAACTCAAAAACTCAACTGCTTCTAGATCTGTGAGAACAAATTATTTCTAGCACAGAGATCGACTGTAAGGGCATTTACTGGATATATCACCTTTCAGAGAAAGGATGGATCCAGAGGCTACCTGGCCCGTTACAGACTCTGTCTATCGAAATAATATTGTAATCACTGCAATAGATCCCGATGATTAATTCGCTTCGATACCATGTAGAAATTTGCTGAATAATGAATATTTATCCACCGATATTATCTTGATCACATACTAATTTGAATTCATATGCAACACATAATCTCTTCTATAATCAATCATCAATTTGCAGAAATAGAAACAGTCGCATGCGCACATAAACACAATATGTAATGGGGAAAGCTTATAGCTGAAAAACCCTCAGCTATTTTGTATATTATATGGAGAGAACATGCAGCAAATACATAGCACAATACTCCTCACAAGTACTCAGTACTATCTCATAAAGCTGCACACAAACTAGCTTGGTTTTGAACAAGTCATAGGTTCAAAAAACATCCACTAATTGCCTGGCTCTATTGCGCAATCAAGGCTGATCTAATGAGAGATCCAAGGTTCGAATCTCCTTGGCTTGACAGCGCAATCATCATGGGCAATTCCTCCAAGTGTGGTGCAAATCTCATGCACAACTGATGTCACAACTGATAGCTATCTCAACCCTTTCATCTAACTCTTTCACTGGTCTCCACTGAACTGTCCATGCACTGTAGTGAACTGATGTGTTCTTGAGTTGAACAATGAGTTAATAATTAGTGAATTAAATAATATTTAATTCACTCCACTCATTACTAGTTGATTAGCTAGTTAAACTAATCACAACTAGTTCAACTAAGTTAAACCGAACACAACTCCACCAACTGTCTCATCAGCTCCACCAAACTCTGCCACTGAAGTCCTAACTGAAGTCAACCATGCATGATCTCACCAAACCCCAAGGAATAGCGTAATTCCTTCTGTCAGATGCATGGGCCACATCCGTAGCTCAAATTTGAAGTGCTCCCGAAATAAGCGGGAAGTTTAGAAGTCTAAATATTATTAAGGGCTAATATCGATATATTTTTAGGCAGAAGTGTAAAATAGACTTCGACCTATATGTCTAAATAGAGGTCCATCTATTTTTTTTTACCAACTCGACCAATCATCCAAGAATAACATACTACAACTCTGGGCCATGCTCCATATGTCTAAAAATAGACTTTGTAAATAGCCTATGAGGCCCACTTAGTGAAGGCGACTTCATTTCACTAAGCTCCATCATCTTGTTGCATTTCCAGCAGTATTCCTATCACTTAGAGGTGTAAAATCGACATAAAATTTGTCAAATTACATGTGATGCGAGATTAAATTCATTACCATATTTACCCATGATATTTTACCTTTGTGATGTATTCGAGTTGCACTTTGAAATATCATAAAAGAACACATGTGCGAGATATAATTAAGAGGAAAACATGTCAACAAGCACACAACAAAACACAAGACATTTAATAACGAAGTTCGTCCAGTGTGGACTACGTCTCCAGGCCTTGGTGTCTCAATGGTGTTGGCCACTTCATTTGGTGCTGGAAAATGTGATGATGTACATGGACATTGTTTGTTTGTCATAAAAGGAAATGTGCCCTCGACATGAGTGGAAAATTCTCTCTACGAGACGTTCCACTACAAGGAACTCTCACTCATAACAAACCTCCTATCAACATGACAACCTCACACATGGTGACAAAGAGTATCCCACCATCAAGGCAACAAAGGTATCTTAGAACATAAATAACCATCCATGATGAATACATATAACATGACATAAACATCAAGATTATGCATCATACATCAAGCAGGAATCGACATAACATAGAACACCTCACAACAATAATCAATGAAGTACATGGCAACAACACTTCATATACCTCAACTATGATGCTGGTTGAAGAATAGGCTGCTCAGTTGTTGGATCTGAAGACACCATCGAAGTCATGGTGTCGAATGGCATGAAATCGACTGTCCACACTCTGAATTTTGACATCGTCATTCCAATCTAAAAAATGGCCAAAAAATATACAGCTCATATGGAAAATCTGACTGCAACGCTGGATTCTTGTCGCTAAGAGGTGTAGGATTGACTGTCAATTTTCTAAATTCTAACACGGTCGAAATTTGGGTCTTAGGGAATCTTTTAGATTTCCCCTAGATTCCTCCAATATTCTCCTCCATGGCTGACTGGAAAATCTGCAACTCAAAACGAGAATCTGATCTCACCATTGAGATCCTTACAAAATTCTGAGAAGAATGAGTATAAATTTGACCTCATTCTGACTCCAACAATTTCAGCCTCTAAGGAATCTGGAAGATTCCCTCAAGATTCTAGAATATTCTGTTCCTCTGGGAATCTTCAAATCCGCTGCTCAAAAGGTGAATCCAACCTCTCTATTGCGTTCCCTATTAAAATCTGAGAAAAATAATTGTAAGCTTGAATGCATTTTGACCAAAAGAAATTTTGCCTTCGAGAGAATCTTTGGCATGAAAAGAATATTCTCTGTGTCGAAATTCGTACCATCATTCTGCCTCCTGGAACTGTGTCATGGTTCCAATGTGTGGAACCCCATTCTCTGTTTTTTTCTCAGGATTCTTCATCCCATTCCGTTCTACCTCTATTCTATGTTCGAATGACAATGAGAAGGCGTTTAAATATTACATGGTGGGCAGAGTTAAAAACTAAAATTATTTGAGGAGAGGTTGGGGGATCAAATCCCACCTCTCCTATTTTGGGTTGGGCGCATTAACCACATGTAATATTTGGTTTGAATTGCATTTAATTTTGGGGTGCGTTCATTATATATAGTTCGAAGGTTGGTGTATTATGGCATATATGAGTTGGTTATTGGTTTTAATTTGTATGGGTTGGGCCGCCAGTGCAGCAGTCCAACCTTTTTGGCTAGGCAAGTTCAATTCCTGTCGGCCCATCTAACAGGCACCACATATGTATGTGATGGCATGTTGGGTGGGCGGGGTTCGCAGCCCACACCTCGACCCAACCCGTATACGTTATATATATGTAGTGGCCCTGTGGTTTCCAGGGTTTGTGCTTCGGCCTTTATGGTTTTAGCGTTGTGGGGTTCAGCCGAGTCATGGCCCGTAGACCTGTTATATAATAATATATATATCACATGGTCATGCGGTGGTGTGGCGGGGTTAGTGGCCTGCCATCCCCCATTTTATATATATATATATATATATATATTGTTATTTAAAAACAATTGTGGGTTTTTTATTTTAACGAAAATAAGGGTCATTGGGAAAATTAATGAGGCCACAATTTCGCCCATTTTCAGGAGCTAGGTTCCTTGCCAGTTAACGATGAATTTGTGGGATAGTTAAACCTGGCCCCTAACGAACTTTGACCAAAACTTTGACTCGCTCTAACTTATCCATATGGGCTCAGATTGGATATCTTTTCACACTGTTAGAATCAGGGCGATGAGTACTTCAACTTGAACCTAGTTTAAGAGTAATCCGACCACTTTGAATTTTGACCTATCATCAGCCCTCTTAGTCTCCTGAGGGTGTCTCAAGCCACTTCGATCAATCCTCCCCACTGAGGAGATTTTGGTCCACCAAAAGCATGAAGATAATCTGCAACTTCTTGGCACTATGTCTACGCTACAAGTGTCTTGAAAAGTTCACGCTTCATTCTCCTTCACCTTTGTCATTCGGAGCCATAAGTGATGAGCCGACACCTGCATCCTCTACAAACATGTAGTACAATATTTTTCAAATTACATGCTTAAGTAATTGAACAATCTATGACCCAAGCATCCCATACTTTCCATAAGTTTATAACACATACTCGATGGTCAATTTTACGTAAAAATGGAATCAATACCCCAACTATTAGTACAAGGTCGGAATGCCATTATTTCTTAACAAGTGATAGAAAACACATTATCACTTTTACATTTTAACATGCAACATATTATTTACAAATTAAGGCCAGACACACTACCAAACTAGAAAAACCATCTCTCACTTATCAAAGTGAATGAGTCATCTTTCTGTGGCGCATTTGCTTGTCGAATAGTCGTTTCAACCAATTCTTGCACTGATGCTTTGTCCTTAAGGCGTTGCTCTGGATGGAGCCTCCAACATGTGGCTCTCTAATGGCCACTTATATCTCAATGACTGCAATGATTCTTCATCCTCCAGAACTTCTTGACCTTCTTCTTTTCCTTCAATGGAGAAGGCCTTTCACACCTCATCCTCTTTTGCGTTGCCATTCTCTTCTAACACTCAACAATGACATGGTTATGTAAACCACAAAAATGACAAGTTTTCCTAAGCCATGTCATTTATCCATGATTATCAACATGATTATAATAAAAAATAATTTGAGAATATCGAGACTTGTTATAGCTTTCCTGGATGTTTCTGGTGCGATCATGGTGACGAGAGCTTGCCTCGGCTCTTTGACTATCATATGCGCTGGCATAGGATGATGGGGAAGTGTTCCCATCAATCTCTTTCCCCAATGGTTTGATCCATGCATTGGGATCTTCTGACACCTTCAAGCACTATCCTTCATTGTACCCCAAACCTGAAAATTGATGTCTCTTCACGACCTCCACTGGCTATACCATGCCTTGGCCATTAATGCTTGTTTCCCATCTTTGTGAGGAGTCTCATGCCCGTTCCTATAATGGGTATCTCCACATTTCCCACATAAATGATAGCATGTGAAGATGAAATTGAAGAAACATCAAAATTCTTTACCTCAGATGTCGACGTAGAAGCGACTAATGATGGCTTCTTCAAGCCTCTGTTGCGCTTCAATTACTCCAAAGTCTCTTCTGTAACTCACAACTGAAGTTGCAATCTCTGTTTCTCTACTTTCTCTTCTTGGAGAAGTGTCTTTAATGCATCATGATTTGTTTGAAGACTTTGGTCGTTGTGCTTAAATTTTTCAATGCCTTTGTCGTGGCTTGCAATTGAAGTTGAAATCATTGCTTGTCCTCCTTCTCCTCTTGTAGAGTGTTAGGAGTGTTTGAACTCAACGTTATCTATTTCTTGTTCCTTATGGACCATAGAACATTTCCATCCTTTTGGAAATCCTAAGTATGAACTCGTACATGTCTTTTTCTAGCACTGTTCTTACCACGTTCGATGGTCATTCTAATGGTTGTTCACGCTCAAAATTCACATCAGCGAAGACTTCTACGTACCACTTGATGCGGTGAGTTAGCTACCATATTTACCATGATCTTTTACCTCTGTGATGTATTAGAAATTCATTTTTAAATACCATAAAACAACTTTATTGAAGATATAATTAAGAGGAAATCCTAATGTCAACAATCACACAACAAAATGCAGAGCGTTTAATACTTGGAGTTAGATCCTAGTGTTGACTACATCTGTAGCCCTCGGTATCTCGATGGTGTTGAACTCTTCATTTGGTCTTGGAAAATGTGATTATGTGCATGGATGTTGTTTACTTGTCATACAGGGAAATGTGCTCTCGACATGAGTGGAAAAGTCTCTCCACCAGACGTTCCACTACAAAGGAAATTTCACTCATAACAAAACCTCCTATTAGCGTGACAACCACACATAGTCCACCAAAGAGTATCCCGCCATAAAGGCAACAAAGGGATCTCATAACATAAACGACCATCCATGATGAATACATATCACATGACATAAACATCAAGATTACACATCATACATCAACCACGAATCAACATGACATAAAACATCTCACAACAGTAATCAATGAAGTACATGGCACCAACACTTCATATACCTCAACTCTGATGTTGGCTCAAGAATCAGCTGCGTAGCTGCTAGGTCTAAATGTACCATTGAATTCATGGCATCAAATGGCATGAAATCGACTGAGCATGCTCTGAATTCTGACACCGTCATTCCAACCTAAAAAATAGCCAAAAAATATATGGATCATATGGAAAATATAATTGCACCACTGGATTCGTGTCACCGAGAGGTGTAGGATCGACTGTCAATTTTTTGAATTCTGACACTATCTAAATTTAGCCCATAGGAATATGATGCTCCATGGTTGACTGCAAAATATTCAACTCAAAACAGAAATATGATCTCACCATTGAGATCCTTGTGACATTTTGAGAAGAATGAGTATAAAGTTGACATCATTATGACTCCGACGAATTTCAACCTCTGAGGAATCTGGAAGATTCCATAAAGATTCTCAAAGGTTCTCTTCCGCTGGGAATCACTACTCATGTTATCAAAAAATTGCACCTAATAGGCTGCTAATCAGACAATCTCATGTAACTATTTCTAATCAATATTTTTACTGAAGCTTAGCCTCTTCAGTCTGAGAGGGCTCTCTCAAAGGGTTAATGATATAGAATAAATATGTATTTAGATGGCTAACTCTATTTGGGAGATAACTTACTTATGATGAGTGTAGGTTGAAAATAGTATCAGTATGCAAAAATTGGGCTTATGAAGTCAACACTTTCAGTGATTTAGTAGTTAGTTCACTTGACATGGAAGCTGAGGAAGGTAAGAGTTTTTGGCAGTAGTACACATACACATGAAACTGGAAAATACACAGTCAATTCATCTATAAAGGAACTCAAAGCATTACATGAATGAATTATGCATATTATAAATGAAAACCACTACAAATGGGAGACATAAAATATATAGATAAGATAGATAGGCACTAAAAACTCAATTAGAATTTCAGGTTGGTCAAGAAATAAATCTTTGTATTGTTGAAACAGTCAAATTACATAAAGTTGTATTTTTGCCAAAAAATCACCAACCCTTGAAGAAATTCGACTCTATGCCTAATAGACTTGTTACATCATGAGATAATCTACCTCTTGGCTAGATTCATCGAATTTTTCCTAATGACAACTTGCATAACCATAAAACATCTACTGGACGTAATGAAATGACAACTATTACCAGTCTCCAGTCCTTTCCTAATATGTTATCCAATTGCTCATTATTACATTTACAACAACCTTATGTTCTAAAGAAATTACATCTTTGACAAGTATGCTTTCAAAGTATTGGGTGATGGGACTCATCACTACATGACCACCAAGCTGACCTCCTCATGTAAACAAACCCCTATTTTAAGAAGAATGTCTTCTTTTCCACGAATTCTTTGAAATTTTGCTAATTTATCTTCATTTTGTAGTTTTTAAGTAATGAATGATTTTTTTCATGATCCTCTCTCTTGCACTGGATGTCTTAGTTGTCCATAAATGCTCAAAAATCTGCTTAAAAGGCTCCCACAAAATATGCTACGAAAGCAAGGCAGTTTCATAGCGTACTTTCGTAGCGCAGCAAAAATGTCATTCACCCTCAATATTTTGTATTATTTCCTTTGGTATGGTCTTTATCATCCTTAGACACATCTCCCATGAAAAATTCACCTCTAGAAATCTCCCAAAACAGGTTCAAAAATTAATAAGAAAATTTATAGTAGTTTCGTAGCATTTTGATGTCCTTCAAGCCCAGGCACGCTACGAAACTGCTGAAAAGTGCTAAAATTCTAGATTTTTGTACAACTTGGAAAATAAACCTCATAAGTGCCAAAAACTTGTTACTAATTTTCCATTAGCCTTAGAAATCATAAATAGCTCACCTTATGATCCTTGAGGCATTTCTTCCTCATTTATGATTGGTTGAGTTATTGGCTCTTCAAGCACTGTCATTTTAAGGCCTTTTTCCTCTAACTCTTCATGAATTAGTTCAAGCTACTCCTAGAGGTCCTTAACCTGATATTTCAGTCTTCTATTGGTGGCTTTCAAATGTGTATTCATCCTCCTGACATGTTTGGCCTCTTTCCTCACTGTAATGGTCAATTTGATAAACTACTAAGTATTATCCAAAGTCTTGGAAACAGTGTCAACCTATTCTTCCCAAATTGCCTTCATCTTTTCATAACAGCAATTTCATGATTGGCTAATTTCAATTATTCTTCAAGGATTTGTAACTATATTTTTTCCATCACCTTCTCTTTTCCTTTCTTTGATTTGTTGACTATATCTTTCTCTACAGGTGATGAAAGGTCAATGACCTCCTGTGGTGGCTGAACTGTATCAGTAGGTGGTGGAACCTCTTTACTGCTCTCTAATAGTTTCCTAGCATGCCTTGTCAAAGGCTTTCTTTCTTGGAACATAAAACCTGAATCTTCTCCCTCAAATTCTATTTCTTTGCAGATTTAGCCTTTTTTAACTTTTGTCCACCTTCCTCAATGTCTTCAGCCTGGACTATAGGAGTTTCTTCTATGTCAATGGCATGTAAGATATATTCTAGATTTCCTTTAGCCAGTGACCTATCTTCTACAGCCATTGTTTTCTCTTCTAAGGCCACTGTTTGGCTTCTTGTCATCCTTTTTGTTCCTTGTTTACTCACATCTTGTATTTGTTTTTCAGGTTTGACCACTTTTGACTTCTGTTTTACAGGTGGGACATTTGGTGTGTCAAAACTCTCCAATTGCTCTGTCTCTATCATAATTGGCTCACTTGGTTCGGTTCACTTGGTTACGCTACCAATGGTTCCTACGTTGTTGCTACTCGTGATGGAATTCTCCTAGGTTTAGGAGTTCTTGGAAGGAGTAAGAGCATCCAACTCAAAACCACTTGAAGTAAAATAGGACTGATCTCCTAGAAACCTTTGAAGTTCCTAAAACCAACATCTTTATTAAACCATGATGAAATAATGAAGTCTCACTCCCTTCAGATTTTTCTTGGACCTTATCTGCCATTTTTGACTAACTTCTATGTAAATAGAAAGGCAGATCAAAGGAAATCTTACCAGTAAAGTTCATAAGTAACTTGAAATGATATGAGTAGATTTTGTGGTATCTCCCTTCACAAGTAAAGTACTTTTGGATGATGAGCAGCAATTTTGAGTAGTTTCCCTTTATGCAACTTCTTGGAATAGCACTAGTGAGATCCATTTCAGTATGTTCAGGCTTCATAAACTCTTTACACTGCTCCATGTTAAACTTTAAACCCTTTAACCACTTCTCCTGTCCTCTTGCAATATTTGTAGCATCTGCAATAACCTCTAGTGTGATGGAAAGATTGAGCATCCCTACTTTGGTGGTTGTTCCACTGAAATTCAAAGCCAAATCTTTGGAAACCTGTGTCTGACAGCCTTGTAATTTCTCACAAAACTATAAGCAACTTGTCCTTCTGAAGACTTCCACTACCATTGGGTCTTCATTGATCAAATTCATGTTTGTTGTTTCATGTCTCAAGCATTTTCCACCCTTGTTTGTCCTTCTTTTTTTTGCCATGGTTACTTGAATGTATTCACAACCTCACTTGATAATTTACAGCCTCGCTTGATATTTTGCAGCCTCGCTTGATAATGCTCAATGTAAACCTTTGAAAACACCAACCAAATCTTTGGCTTAATGCAATAGCTCTCCAGAGCTCGATATCATGAAAAGGAGGAATGAGAAATGAGAAATGATTTAATTAGGAAATATTTTGAAGTTTTTATGTCTTCTCATGACCCAATGATGACTCATACATACCTAAACTGATCATGATGACTTCAGACCTGACCATGTACCTTGGTTTTATCCCTCCATGACTCGAATGGCATCTAACCTACCCTTTCCCAATGATTTTCTGACACCTAACAGCTAATCTGACAAGACAAATAGGAAACCCACTTTCGTAGCATATTTAGTGTAAATTTGGTTGTTTTTTCTATGAAACTATCAGCAATTTCATAGCGAAAAGTGACTTTTCACTGTGTATTTCGCTACGAAACTGTGGTTTCTTGGCTAAACTGGAATTTTCGATACAAAAACCTTGGAAATTGAAATCAATCAGAAAATAATGATTGATGTGACATGAGGGGGTTTGAAAATGAGTGGGTTTAGACCTTAGGGTAAACTTAAACAAGAAAAATTTTATATTTCCCTTGACCAAGCATATAAAAAATGAATCCTACAACCCAATTTTTGACACATGAACCTATTTAACTTTGTCAAAAGATGTTTCATTTTTTTGGGTGATAACAGTGGCTCCACTTGGGATGGTGTGCCCCAGTGGTACACCAAAGAACCAGTAGTTCCAGTGCTGCTATCCATCTTCTTGAAAAAATAAAAAACTTCGAAATTGCCAAGCTTTTTCTTCAAACTCTAATGGCCTTCACCTCGGGCTCAAGCTTGATGATTCAGCTTGTCATTATTAGCAGAAAAACACATAAAATTGAATACATACAATGGGATGAATGACCAATATATTTTAAGAAGAGTAGTGCTTCAAAAACTTGCCATTAACGGGCCCTCCAGCACATGGTTGTCCATCTATCTCCTACAGAATGTAAGTGTTGTTCCCATGGAATGCAACTACTTCGAATGGACCCTTACAAATGTTCTCAAACTTACCAAGTTTCCCCCTATCTTCAATCCTACCTCCCATTTCAAAACCACATCTTGGATTTGAAAATTTTCTTCTTTAACCTTCTTGTCAAATGTCTTCTTGATTCTGTTTTGAGATTGTTGATTACTGTTATAGACTTCCTCCCTCTTCTCTTGCAAAGCTATCAGTTGATTGATCCTTCTCTGAATTTCATTTGGCTCCTCCTCCAATCCTTGTATAAGCTTCATGACAAGCACTCCTAAGGATGTAGGAAAAATAGCTTCAGCCCCATAAACTAGATCATAAGGTGAATTTCAAATTGACCTCTTTGTGCACACTCTATCAGCCCATAAAGCATACTTCAACTTCAAATTCCATGGCTTCTTATTTTCCTGCAACACCTTCTTTATAATCCTCACAATGCTTTTTTTAGAAGATTCATCAAGACCATTCGCTTGTGGATAAAATGAAGTAGAATATCCAAGAGTAATATGATATTGATAACAAAAAATAATCAACTTCTTAGACTTAAATGCCTGAGCATTATCAGTGATGATCTTCATAGGACAGCCAAATCTAGACAATATATTATTTTCCAAAAATGAAATGATAACAGAATCATTTGCTTGCTTAGTTGGGATTGCTTCAATCCATTTGGTGAAATAGTCCGTTGTTGTCAGAATCCAACGATGCTGACCTGATGATGATGGATGAATCTCACCAATAAAATATAGCCCCCACTGCTGAAATGGCGCCTCAACATAAATAGGCATCAAAGGTAAAAGTACAAGCTTCTTCTTACCATAAAAAATCTAGCATTCATGGCAGGCATCAATCTTTTTGTAGACATATTTAAACATTGTAGGCCAATAATACCCTGCTCTGATAATATTGTTTGTTGTAGCCTTCCAATAATGATGAGCTCCACAATCTCATTTGTGTAACTCCTCAATCACTTTATCAGCCTCCTCTTCGAGAAAACAATTCAAAAAAATACGATCGGTGTCCTTCCAATACAGATTTTTGTCAATGATGCAATACCTCAAAGATTTTAACTTCACAAATCTTGCCTTGGAATTTCTCAACTCAGTAGGTGATCTATGATGATGTAAGACAAACACTATGTCTTTGTACCAATCTGAAATGATGTACTTTTCTTCAATGGGGATCATTTCTTCCTCTTCATCTGAAATTTCTGAAATTTCTGCAATTAAATTCATGTCAAGCTAGTTAAAGTTTGACTGTGCCATTAGCTTTGCTAGACCTTTTCCTTTGAACAATTTTGTTGACTTAATCTCTATGTCATATTCCAGCAAGTTATCAATCCATTTCCCTCTCTTACCATCAGGATCAGCTTGAGTTAGGATGTCTTTCACATCAACATTAGGAACAAAAGCTATAATATGAGAATGCAGAATGTAAATTCTGAAATCTTTGATGGCCTTAACCAAGGCATAAGCTTGCTTCTCTAAGATTTTGTACTTCAGCTCTGAGTTAGCTAATGTCCTACTAAAAGATGAAATGGGCTACTCTGTACCTTGTTTTCCTTTCTGCAACAAAACTCTAGCAATTGTATTTTCTAATGCAAAAGTAAAAACCAGAAATTATTTAGAGAAGTCTGGGTTGATCAACACTGGTGCTTGGGTGAGTGCCTTTTTGATCTCCTCAAATGAGTGATTTTATTATGTTTTCAACTTGAATTCAACTCCTTTCTTCAGTATCCATGTTATTTCCTTTACAATTTCAGCAAAATTAGGAATAAACCTCCTAACAAAATTTACCTTTCTAAGAAAAGATTGAATCTCCTTTCTGCTCCTAGGAAAATCCACTTTCTGAATTGCATTGACCCTATTTGGATCAATCTTAATCCCATATTTAGAAATAATGTGTCCAATTAATTTACCTGAAGTTAAGTCAAAAATGCTTTTAGTGGGATTGAGAGAAATGCCAACCTTCTACACTTTAGCAGAATTATTTCTAGGTGCTTCGAGCGATATTCTTCCCTCATTGAGAAGACTGTTATGTCATCTAAATAGACAACCACCATCTTTTCCTTCTCCTCAGCAAAATAAATTTACATTGTCCTCTGAAAGGTAGCACCCGCATTCATCAGACCAAAGGGAATCTTGGCATACATGAATGTGCCCCATGGTGTAGTAAAGGATTTTTTTTCTCGATCATCCAGATGCACAGGTATCTAATTGTAACCTGAAAAACCATCAAGCATAGACATCCTTTGGGAACCAACAATGTTCTGCAAAATTTGGTCCATCTTTGGGAGACGGTAGTTTTCCTTCAGAGAGGCTTTGTTCAAGTTTCTAAAGTCAACGCATATTCTGATTTCTCCACTCTTTTTTCTGACTGGAACCAAGTTTGCAAGCCACTTTTAGAATCTGATTGGAACAATAATTTTGGCATCAAAGATTTTCTTGATTTCCTTCTCAATCAGAGAAATGAGAAGTGGATTAATCCTCCTCAACTTATCCTTGAAAGGATTTTCATTTTCTTTAATGGGAATAGTATGTTGAATGATAGTAGGATCATACTTCTTCAAATTAGCATAACTCTAAGCAAAAAAATTTATGAATCTTTTCATCATCTCAATATATTTGTGCTTCATATCAACTGAAAGAAACTTTGAAAACTTAATCATTTTTGGCTTAGATATTGTACCAAGGTTACAACTCTCCACCTCTTCATCATCAGCTTGTATCCTAGGAGATTTGAACACATCATTCTCATCAAAAAGCTTCTTAAGGGGTATGAGGCCTTTGGGTATAGAGTTATTCTTAATTTATAACACTTCAGAATTGCCCTTAGATTCAGCGAGCATGTTTTGCTGATCTACTTTTATATTTTCAAACTCTTCTTTCATCTCAATAAAGTTCTTTACTTGTTGGTCATCCTCAAAGACTTGCCAATGGATAATGTTATCAGGGATATTTAGTCTATGGCAAACCTCAACCTCATATTTTTCAGTGGAATGTATGGGAATTATGAAAAGACTTGTAGAGACAACTAGGGAGTCAGCAATGGAGTTTTGGTCCCTAGTCTTAACAATGAATGAATGTTCTTGAAAACTTTCCAACATGTCCATTACTAAATTTTTGTATGCTCTCATTCTCACATCCTTTGTTTGATACACACCTTCAACTTGTTTAATGACTAATTCAGAATCTCCACAAACAGAAATCTTCTGAGCACCCATTATTTTCAAAACTTCTAAGCCCAAAATCAAAGATTCATACTCAGCCATGTTATTTGTGCAAGAAAAATTCAGTTTGTAAGAAAATAACTTACTTTCATCATTTGTACTTGTGATCCAAATCCCTGCTATTGCCTCCTCTCTTCCTGTTGATCCATCAAAGTGCAAAAACCACCAACCTTCAGCCTTCTCATCATTGATTTGTTGATCTTCTGCTTGCTGATTTTCTGTCTGTTGAATTACAAATTGTTGATTTTATGTCTTCTTTTCATCTTCTGCTTCATCAGTCAACTCATTGAAAAGAATAGTAGATCCAAGTTCAGTATCAAGAGCATAAATTGGAAATTTTTGAGGTTTATCTTTACTACTCACCATGTAAGCCATTCTTGTTTCTCTATAAAGTCTCCTTTACTCACCAAAAATAGGAATGGTGGCATAAGTAAGGCACATCTGCATTGTACCTTTGATTTTTTTTTCCCATGACCTTGATAATAGCATGCCAAAATTTGGTGGAATGTCTTCTACCACAATTTCCATCACCATTGTCTTGGAAAGGACTTGTGTAAGACCAACAACAACATATTTAATTAAACCAATGCACTGAACTCTTTTTGAATCAAAGGAAAACAAATCCTTATATGGTCTAGTAATTTCTAACCCCATCCTCTCCATGATTACTTTGGGCATAAGATTGTGAGAGGCCCCTGAATCCAACATGGCATTATGCAATGTCATGTCATGAATGTTAAGGCTAACATAAAAAGGAGGCACCTCCTCATTCTACTCATCTTCTAATCTTGGACCCAAGTATATGGTTGGATGATCTTCTTGAATATTTAAGATATCAGCAGCTCCTGGTTGTGAATTCAGCATTTTCACAATCTTACTTCTGTATTCATTCACCTTAAGAATTTCTCCAAAAGGTACTGGTATTTTGATCTTAGAAATTTCACTCTCCAAACTGAAAACAGAAGCATATTTTTCAGTATCTTTAATAGGAGGGGGAGGTGGTGTATATTTCTTACCCTCAGCAGCTTTGGGGCATCTTTCTTAGGTTGTGTTTTATTTGCAATGATTGGCACATTTATGTTCCTGAGGTTGTATTTTTTCTGCATCTCAAATATTGCATGTTGATACCCTTTAAAATAATCAGATGGTTCCTCACCCTTATTCACTTCATGGTATGACTCATCATTTTCCTCCTTAGTCAAGAATATTCCAAACATGTCTTCATATAGAAAATGAATGGAATGTTTCGGAATTTCAGGTTCATCATCTTCATCAACTAAGTTTTGCTAAAAATGAGGTCTCACTGGAGGGTCAAGCTGTTGATTTATGTTTTCCCTTGGCCTTTGCAAGTTTTGCGGTCTTCTGAATTGAGGATTTCTAAATTGAGGCTCATGTTGTGCAAGAGGAGCAGAGGTGTTCCCAAGGGCACGCCTATCCATCAATTTTTCCATTGTCTTCATCATTAAATCAAATTTGTCATCATAGGTGGAAGACTTATCTTCTTCTTTCAACTTAGTCTTACCCATCTTGGACTTTTTTGTTGATATCATATTAACCTCCACCTTCAGTGCATCATTCTGCATTTCAGCAAGTGAAGGGGATTCTCTCTCTTTCAGTAGTATAGAAAATTCATAATCAAAAGCTTCAGCATATCTCATTTGAGCTAAGGCTTGTGGAGGTTTTAAATGGATAGGATAGAATCATAAACTTTGTTAAATATTTTTGAAAAATTTTGGACAGTTTCATCAACAGCTCTTCTCAAACTAGTGTACTCAGTGAGGGCTTGTACAGGGATAGTTCTATTTCCCCATTTCCTCAAAAAGCTATCTTCAAATTCATTCCAATTATGTAGGCTTCTAGGAGTAAGGGCTTTGAACCACTTCCTAAATTCACCAGTAAAGCTCTAAGCAAGCAATATCATCTTGACATCCTCATGGTCAACCTCCTACCTATCTATAAAGTCATTAAACTGATCTACATGTTCTTCAGTTGTAATCTCCTCATCACTTCCCCAAGTTTTTATTCTAGCAGAGTATTTTCTAGGAAGGGCATGTAGGATAGCTTAAAGAACAAGAGGGGCATATCTAGCAGGTGCAGCAGGTGGAGGAGGTACATTTCCTCCCATGATGAATGGGACTGTGGTAGTTTTAGGGACAGTAGCAGTGGAGGAAGAGGAACTGTTAGGAGGAGGGTTGTTTGGTCTTTGTTTTCCACTGACAATTGAACTCCAATCAGGTAGAGGAAAACTAGTTTTTCTTCTCAACAAAATTTCAAAAGGGTCAAGCTCCTTCAACCTACCCAAAGACTCTCATTCCAACAGCAACTCAGAAGTGACTGCTTCCTAAAACTATTCTTTATCTTTTTTTGTTACTAAGGCTGAGGTATCAATACCTCTCCTATGTAGGTCTAAGACAATTTCAGTTAATTATTTTTCACTTTCAGACCTAAACAAGACTTCCTAAATTTTATCATCAAATCTTTTATCTTCAAGACTTCTTAAAACTTCAAAGGACAAGAATTTTGTATGTGATGGAGTACCTGATATTTTAGAAATGCCTTGGCTGCCTCTAGAGATGGTGTTTGTATTGTCCACAATGGTAGGTGGATGCGGGCCGAGATTGCTCCTCATATATAGCTACCAGCCACCTTTGTGCTCTCAGATTCTAGGGATCAGTCCACCCAAGATGAATGCAATATAGAACAACTACAAAGCTCCAATACCTCTAGAAGTTGGAAATTTCAAATTTGAAGGAAAGTATAATCTTATTCCCAGCACAAATTTTATCTAGAAATTGTAGTGATAAGATGTTAATCATTGTATCTCAATATAGCTACATTTCAAACCAATATTTTGGTAGAGCTTAGCCCTCTTTGAAATAAGAGGGCCTCTCTCAAGGGTTATCGTCTTTAATAAAATTATTTAAATGGCTGTCTATTTAGAATAACTGCTTATGATGAGTGAGTTGAAAATAGTATCAATTATGCAAACATTAGGACACTGAGTCAACACTAGGTGATTGATGAGTAGTTCACTTGACACATAGATGGGGCAGAGTTTTTAGCGATAAATTACACACACTGGAAACAGAAAATACAGTCAGACTAATTTATAAGTGAGGGAGTACATGATGAATTTTGATATATTATAAATGAAAACCATGCAAAATGGGACACATAAAAAGTGAGCCTGAATGAATGCGGCTAAAACTCATCCCAATCTCAGTTGGATACAGAAATAATCTAAAACATTAACAACCAGTCAAGTACATAAAGTATATTTTTGCCAAAAATCATACAGCAGAAGTCGGCTCTGTATTTTCTGACATGGGCTATTTATGACAAATTAATCTACCTCCTAGTTGGATATGGTTTTTCCTAATGACACCTTGCATAACCATAAAACATCCACTTAATGACAAAATGACAGCTATCCTACTTGACAATCATTTTCCTAATAGGACTCAAACTGCTCATTATTACATTTTAAAAACTTATCTTCTAAAGAAATTACATCTTTGACAAGTATGCTTTCAAATGTTCGAATTGGGGTGATGGGACTCATCACTATGTGACCACTTAACTGACCATGACTCAAACTAGAAACAAAACCATGTTTTTTAGGCAAATGGTCTTCTTCTTCCACGAATTCTTTGGATGATAATTTATCTTCATTTTGTGGTCTTTAAGTGCTGAATGACTATTTTCATGATCCTCTAACACTTGGATAATACCCAGATGTCCATAAATGCTCAAAAATCTACTTAAAAGGCTCCCACACAGTACGCTATGAAAGTAAGATAGTTTCGTAGTGTACTTTCGTAGCACTGCAAAAACGCCATTCACCCTCAATATTTTTTATTCTTTCCTTTGGTATGGTATTTATCATCCTTAGACACATCTCCCATGAAAATTTTACCTCTTGAAAGCTCCCAAAACAGGTTCAAAAATTAAGAAGAAAAGCTACAGTAGTTTCGTAATGTTTTGCTGTCCTTCAAGCCCAAGCATGCTACGAAACTGCTGAAAAGTGCTAAAATTCCATATTTTTGTACAACTTGGAAAATAAACCTCATAAGTGCCAAAAACTTGTTACTAACTTTCCATTAGCCTTAAAAACAAAAAAATAGCTCACCTTATGATCCTTGAGGCATTTATTCATCATTTATGATTGGTTGAGCTATTGGCTCTTCAAGCACTGTCATTTTAAGGCCTTTTTTCTCTAACTCTTCATGAATTAGTTCAAGTTGCTCCTAGAGGTCCTTAAACTGATCTTTCAGTCTTCTATTGGTGGCTTTCAAATGTGTATTCATCCTCCTGACATGTTTGGCCTCTTTCCTCATTGGAATGGTCCATTTGATAAACTGCTCAGTATTATCCAAAGTCTTGGAAACAGTATCAACATGTTCTTCCCAAATTGCCTTCATCTTTTCAAATATTTGGATCTTCTCTATATTGTGTTTCCTTGCTTCTTTTTCATAACAGCAATTTCATGATTGGCTAATTTCAATTATTCTTCAAGGATTTGTAACTATATTTTTTCCATCACCTTCTCTTTTCCTTTCTTTGATTTGTTGACTATATCTTTCTCTACAGGTGATGAAAGGTCAATGACCTCCTGTGGTGGCTGAACTGTATCAGTAGGTGGTGGAACCTCTTTACTGCTCTCTAATAGTTTCCTAGCATGCCTTGTCAAAGGCTTTCTTTCTTGGAACATAAAACCTGAATCTTCTCCCTCAAATTCTATTTCTTTGCAGATTTAGCCTTTTTTAACTTTTGTCCACCTTCCTCAATGTCTTCAGCCTGGACTATAGGAGTTTCTTCTATGTCAATGGCATGTAAGATATATTCTAGATTTCCTTTAGCCAGTGACCTATCTTCTACAGCCACTATTTTCTCTTCTAAGGCCACTGTTTGGCTTCTTGTCATCCTTTTTGTTCCTTTTTTACTCACATCTTGTTTTTGTTTTTCAGGTTTGACCACTTTTGACTTCTGTTTTACAGGTGGGACATTTGGTGTGTCAAAACTCTGCAATTGCTCTGTCTCTATCATAATTGGCTCACTTGGTTATACTCTTGCAGGTTCACTTGGTTCTTCTACCAATGGTTCCCTCTGTTCTGCTACTAATGGTGATGGAATTCTCCTAGGTTTAGGATTTATTGAAGGAGTAAGAGCATCCAACTCAAAACCTCTAACAAACAAAAATGAGGACCAGTCTCTTCCTAACCTTTGAATTCATTTAAAACCAACATATTTATTAAACCATGATGAAATAATGAAGTCTCACTCCCTTCAGATTTTTCTTGGACCTTATCTACCATTTTTGACAAACTTCTATGTAAATAGAAAGGCAGATCAAGGGAAATCTTACCAGTAAAGTGCAGAAGTAACTTGAAATGATATGAGTAGACTTTGTGGTATCTTTCTTCATAAGTAAATTACTTTTGGATGATGAGCAACAATTTTGAGTAGTTGTCCTTTATGCAGCTTCTTGGAATAGCATTAGTGAGATCCATTTTAGTATGTTCAGACTTCATAAACTCTTTGCACTGCTCCATGTTAAACTTGAAACCCTTGAACCACTTCTCCTGTCCTCTTGGAATCTCTGTAGCAGCTGCAATAACCTCTGATGTGATGAACAGATTGAAAATCCCTACTTTGGTGGTTGTTCCACTGAAATTCAAAGAAAAATATTTGGAAACATGTGTATGGGAGCCTTGTAATTTCTCACAAAACTGTAAGTAGCCTGCCGGCCTTTTGAAGACTTCCACTGTTGTTGGGTATTCATTGATCAAATTCATGTCTACTGGTTCATATCTCAGGCATTGGCCACCCTTGTTTATCCTCCTTTTTTCTGCCATGGTTGCTTGAATGTCTTCACATCCTCGCTTGATAATTTACAACCTCGCTTGATATTTTGCAGTCTCGCTTGATAATTCTCAATGTAAACCTTTAAAAACACCATCCAAAGATTTGGCTTAATGAAATAGCTCTCTAGAGCTCGATATCATGCAAAGGAGGAATGAGAAATGAGAAATGACTGAATTAGGAAAGCTTTTGAAGTTTTGATGTCTTCTCATGACCCAATGATGACTCATACATACCTAAACTGATCATGATGACTTCAGACTTGACCGTGTACCTTGGTTTTATCCCTCCATGACTCGAATGGCATCTAACCTACCCTTTCCCAATGATTTTCTGATACCTAACAGCTAATCTGACAAGACAGACAGGAAACTGCACTTTCGTAGCATATCTAGTGTAAATTTGGTTGTTTTCGCTATGAAACTATAAGCAGTTTCATAGAGAAAAGTGACTTTTCACAGTGTGTTTCGCTACGAAACTGTGGTTTCTTGGCTAAAATGGAATTTTCGGTACAAAAACCTTGGAAATTGAAATTAATCAAAAAATAATGAGTGATGTGACATGAGGGGGTTTGAAAATGAGTGGGTTTATACCTTAGGGTAAACTTAAACAAGAAAAAAATTATATTTCCCATGACCAAGAATATAAAAAATGAATCCTACAGCACAATTTTTGACACATGAACCTATTTGACCTTGTCAAAAGATGTTTCATTTTTTTTTGGGTGATAACACAGGAATTTTCCTAAAAGGTTTATAAGCAGAATTCTTTCATGAAATCTTTGTTTTTTGGGAATGTCATTTTATGTAATATTCCTGCTTGTTTAATGAATTCATGGAACATGCTCATCAAGATATTCTTTCTCTTTCAAACCCTACACTACACCTACAAACTCCTAAGCCCATCACAAAAAACATAGCTAGCTTGCTCCTCCATATCTCTTACAGTTGTGACCTTTGATACTTTGACCTAGTTACCTAATTTTTCATCCATGATCCAGCAGAAAAACCCTAAATCTTTCAAAACCCTCGAGCTGATATATCTAGCCTAAAATCCACCCCTGCACCAATCAGATCCGTGGTTGGGTTTTTCATAGAGAGATCCCTCTCTAGTTTGGTAGGGCTAGCTACCAAAATAAAAGCTTGGTTTGAGGTTACCTCCGTCGATATCCTTTCAGCCTTGGGACATTGTGGAGGCTAACAATAAGGAGGCTCAGAAGATAGATATACATGGAAATGAGGAATTTTGAATATATATTTCCAAATGTCACTCCTTGTTAAGTTATAAATTTCTTGGTAAATCCTAGGTGAGGCATCTCGACTGGTGATGGTTATGTGAGCGAGGGCTTTGGTCCCCCGAGAGGTTTCGGGTTCAAGTCCTCCATGGGTAAACAATGTAATCATATGTAATATGTAATATAGTATCGGCATACCAAAAGAAAATGTATTGCTAAACATTAACTTGCAAATTATTAAATAATAATATACAAGTTATAACGACTAACTAAGTTTGAAATTAGAATTTACTTAAATAAAGTTATGTCATTACTTAAAATCCAAAAACACACTCCACTTGAGATCTAAATTAGGAAAACCTTATAATTATAATAATTAATATTATCACACTAATAGGTGTGGTCTATTTCGAAATAGGGCTTCCACGTTAATAATAAAATTATAAAAATTATTTAAGTGTATGTTTGGGATTTAACCTGCACCCAATATTCTTCATTGTATACATGAATAAATGGTTGATATTTATCTCAAACCATCATATTGAGTGTTTTCCCCTTTTTTCTTTTTCAATTAAATTCGTCCATGTGCACTTCTTCACCACCTATCTTGGGCCCTTCCTCTTCCTTAACTATGTTTGTCTTTTTTACTACTTTCCCCCTTTCCTATTCCTTAACCACACTTTTCCTTCCACTAAGTGTTTATTTCTTCACCAAGAAATTACATTCATATGCTTCATAGAAATGTATAAATTTTGAAATGTTTCAAAATTCACTGTAAGTGGCAATATATGTGTTTCAAATTCACCATTTATTTCTTCACCGCCTTCACCATATAATTACATTTGTTTGTTTCGTTGTAATGTATACATTTTTAAATGTTTCAAAATTAATTTTAGGTGGCAATATATGTGTTTCAAATTCACCATTTCATTTTACTAATAATGTCTCTCAATTGGAACCCGCCAAAATGTCATTCTTAGGCACCAATATGTGCAAGAGAGGAACAGGAATCGACGATTAAACATTCCATAAGAGAAGTTGTGAGTAGGCCTTTTGAATTAAATATCAAATTGGATCATCAAATTAATGGCATATTCAAGTGCACAATTGAATTAAAAATTGTGGTGTATCATTGGGATATTATTTCTCTTATAGGTCAATTTCATGAAACTCATAAAAAACATGATGTTAATGCAAAGGTTGTGTTTCCCAATATCATATTTAATCAAGTGTGCAATTGAATTAAGGATATCAGTGGATCATTTTACATTATTTAATATTAATGGTATTGATTAGGGTTTCTAGTTTTGATTGGTGATGTTTGACATGTTTCACTCATGGCTTTATATGGTGTCAAGTGCAATTTGAATTTTGGTGTTCATGTTGCATTTTTCTTTAGGATCATTCTGTAAGGATCCATGGTAGAGGATGCATTTAATCATTTTGATCTAAGTGTTCATGTTGCATTTTTAATCATCTACATTTTTACTACTGCATTTTAATCATCTTCATTTTTAAATATATATGCTCTTAATCATCTCAATGTTCATACTAGATTTGTAATCATCCTATAGAGATCCATGATAGAGGATGCATTTATAATTCAACATCATTCCCTTCACTACCAAGAGTATAGTTAATAGGGACTTTATAAAGTAAAGAGTCCATAAAACAATAAAAACGTAAAAAAAAAACCTAAAACAAAATGCAGCATGAATCATTTCATTGAACATTCACTACAAGGAAAATACCTTCTATCGGAGGTTATAACAGAGGTTTTTAGTGTTATAAAATTGGAAAAATTTGTCAAAAAAAACATCCATTAAAACATTTGTTTATGATATTGGATGTGTTAGCAGAGATTATAATGGAACTTCATCACAACTAAAAACAAAATTCCGGCCAGAGGTTTTAGCGGATGTTTTTTTTGCGGGGCGCTTCATGGAACAAGTAGCATCAGTGTGCTACATATATAAATGCATTGGGCTGCATACATAACTAAAAGCACTGAGGATTTGAATGCAAATAAAAATGATGTGTAATATATACCACATTATTTCTAATAGATAAAAAGAGCCTCGGGGCATTCTTGTAAGGAGCGATACCGGGGCACGCAAAAATAAATTGCGATGTCGGTACTTTTGTTTAGACCTATAGCACCGATGCGTATTGTTTGTAGAAACACACAAGTGCATTAGTTATATAAAATGACCGGTGTTGTTATTTTTCATAATGCACCGGGCTTGGAAATAATATTCGGTAGTATCGGGTGTTAGTTCTATGAAAGTACTGGTCTGTTAAGAATTACAATGCATTGGAGCATTAATTGCAAAAAATATTGGGGCTTGAAGAAAAAAATTCCTTGGTGTTGTCATTTTCTGAAAAGGCATTGATCATGCAAAAATATGTCGTTACAGTGTTTTTATATAACATAATGCACCAGTGCATTTTTATATTGTGGACGCACCGGTTTTTCATATGAGATTTTCTCTTTTTTGGAAACATCGACCTATGACAGTGAAATTATTGTAATTTTTTAATTTCGTTATTCATCAAAAAATCAACATATATCTTATAACACATTATTCATATATCAAAAAATCGACATATATCTTATAACACATTATTGATTAGTGCATTTTTCTATGATGTTTGGATTAATTTGTTATATTATCAGATTTCACATCTCTTCATTATAATATTTAATCAACCATATATTTAATCAGTGGTGTAACATTTCACAACAACATTGGATAACATAATAGAATAAATTAAAATATATTTTATTATATATCAATAAGAGGCTCTTTGTCATACAAAATTGGATTGTTATTGGTAACAACTTGTCTTTCAATTGGGACATTATGTTCATATTATTAAACAAAATGTCTAATTTTCACAAACAATTATTTCAAAAAATACAAGTTGCATTGATATCCAAATAGATCATCATTCTTCGTCGAAACTGTTGTCAGTGCTCAAGCTACTTCCATGACTTGAATTATTTGGAGGAATGTTTTGTTGATCACATCGATTGTTTTTGTCTTCTTGATCTTGTTCCATATGCAAACATAAAAATAAAGTGTAATGAGTATATCAACATTGGTGAGAATAACAAAAATTAAAATAAATTATATACATCATTGTAAATCAAATAGCAATGTACCATAGCAAGAAGTGACTCATAAACTATGCACATGGTTTCAAAACCAAGTCTCATGCCTTCTTGCAACAAGTTTTCTATTTTTGTAGTTCCATACTTTGTTTCCTGCATGTTTTAAACCTCATTATAAATCATAGATTTAATATAAAGGATTTTTTTTGTTATATTAATTATAAACTTAGAGAAGTGAAACAACATAGATATTTACAAATTCCACAATTAATTTTTGATATGCCAACATATACTCACAACCCTTATTTCAGGTAATGTCGGTCAATTATTCTGATGGCTCTTCTTTATATGTTGGCACATGTTTGAAGACATTCAATGATGGTTGTGGTAAAACAACTTAAAATATACAAAAATGAAACCTTGAGTTGTTATAATGAAATATTAACAATTACTCACAAACTTTGAAATCAACCATTTTCTTTATTGTCACATTGTTTTATGTACTGAATGAGTTCCACTTTGTTTTATTTTCTGTAAGAAAATACTTGAAAATTAATATTTAATGTTAAATTATTTTTTTATATGTACAAAGTCAATCATTATTACATACATTTGAAGCACGTTTTTGTTGATATGGCTCCTCCTGTGATGCAATTATGTTCATTTATTTGACCCTCTCCTTGTACACCTTTTTGGACATTCCTACTGGCATGTTTCGCATATCACCTCGTTGATCATTTGGGATTTTCATAATTTTCCAAAAAAAAAGTAATAAACTATTTTTATATTGATATATGAAAACTAAATATAACAAAATTGATATTAATAAATGAATGGTTTGTAGTAATATATACATATAATTCTAGAAAATAATTTTAATTAGGAATATTACCTTTTGAATGATTTTTTTTTTGTTTTTGTATGTTTTCGCTATTGCAAGTCTGACATGTCTCATTGACCATTGCTCTAGAAACGCTCCTGTAATTTAGATATAATTTGGTTCTTACAATCATTGGATTGGTTTTTGTATTGTAATTGGAAAGTAAGTATATACATTCATTCCACTAGATCCCTCATAGTTTTGTAAAAAAAAAAAAAAAACCTTGCATTAACCTACAACACAACTCTAGATGAGTTAAGGACCAATTCAGTGTCGTTTACATGTTCTATAATTTTTATTTTCTTAGAACGGCGTTGATATTTTCCTTCATTGTTTCTCCTTGTAGAACATTAAACATATATGAATTAATATATTATTTGAAACATGTTATCTAATATTCTTCAATATATTATTAATGAAAATTCAAAAAAAAAAAAAATCATATTGAATAGTGTTTTTTCATTCACCTTATTCATCCTTCTTCAATTTTTCTATCATGCTTTTACGCTCTTCTGCACTTAGATTAGAAATAATCTTATCGACCTTCTTCATTTTGTGGCTCTTAACGACACACACCAACAAATACATATTATTTAAACTTACATATAGTTCAAACATATTAATTTTGTAAAGAATTTACAAAGAACTTATCTTCTCTGTTTTTTTTTAAGTGATATCATTGTGTCGATCAATATTTTGTTACTTGACACCTTCTTAGACATTTTTTTATCAATATACACTATGTATCAATCAATATAGAAGTCATTAAAAATATTTTATAAATAAATAAATAAATGATATGTCAAAAAGAGCTTTGGTAACCTATGTGTTTATCTAAATAAATGCATTGGTGTGTTTATCCCATTAAATGCATCGGGTGTTTAATTGTTCAATGTTGTCATGGAAAATTATTTTTTAAAATAATTTTAAATTATGATCGTGTGATTTCTAAGGTTAAACACACCGCAATGATTTAATGGTGCAATGTGCAACGCTAAACGCACCGCAGTGATTTAACGGTGCTATCTGGAAGAGGCGTGTCGGTGCGGTATATTACACCGGGAGAAACGATAAGTAGACTAGACATAACTAATAGTGTTATAATATACCGGTGTGATGTATTACAAAGGGTGCACTAGTGCATTACATTATACAGGGCACATCGGTGAAAATATATATATATTTTTTTATACGGGCAGGGCCGATAAGGTTTAGATCTTATGCAATAAATTATTTCCCTACTTTACATGTAAAAATCCCTATATATATTAAGTACACAAACCTATTAAATCTAAAATGCATAAAATGGAAAACCCTAATGGTGAAGTGCTAGAGGAAGTTAAACCCTAAGGTGAAATTTTGTAGGAATAAACAAAGGTTTAAGGTAAGTGTTGAATTTTATTGTTTTTTTCTGAATTTTAATTAAATTTAAATAGGAACAGAGATCGTAAAAAATTTTACTTATAAAATCAATAATAATTTTTTTATTATACAGGATTTTTTATTTTTATTTTTTCTGAATTGTGAATAAATGTAACATAAATTGTAAAAAAAAAAAATAGTAAAATTTATTTTTTTGTTATCGAGGGTTTTGAGTGAATCACCATACCTTTCAATTATTTATGTGGTTCCAAAATATTTTGCTACTCCACAATTCTCCCAGTATGTCTCTCTTGCAAATGATCTCTCTTTTAACTAAACCCTAACATAAATTATAAAAAAAATTATTAGTAAAATAAATAATAAAATTTAAAAAAATTATTATGCAAGGCTTTGAGTGAATCACCATACCTTTCAACTTGTGATATTCTTAATAGTTTTGTTTCTCCAAAGTATTTTTCTACTGCAAAGTGCTCTTAGTATGTCTCTCTTACAAATCACTCCCTTGAAATTTTGGAAAAAAATAATGAAATAGTGAATAAGTTTTTACTATTTCAAAGACTTTATGAAATTAGATTTCGAAAATTAATTGTTGCTCGTTTTTTAACTTTAAAAAAAAAAATCGCACTTTTTTTTCAATTTATCAGAATATCAATGTGTTCGATAATCAAGCGCACCAGTGCATTTATAAGAAAAGTGCATCCACAATGTCGGGGCACCAAAAAATTTCAACGCACCGACATGATACAATTATTTTTTTTATTTTCAAAATCCTGAAATGGTGCAATTAATTTTTTTAACCCAACGGTGTGGTTTGTATTTAAAAGCATCGGTGTTGTAAATGTTATAAGAGCACTGAGATGGTTGAATTAAATTTTTATTTTCTAAAATATGGAAACATGGGCATACCAATATTGTTATTTTTCTAAATGCATCAGTGTGTTTTTGTACAAGAGCATTGATATGATAACATTTTTTTTTTGGAATATCAAGAACCAGTGCAGGTATTATTTAAATGCCTTAGTGATGGTATTATTTAAATGCATCAGTGCACTTGTTCTGATAAGCACACCAATATGGTTTAAAAGCTATCTGAAATCTTATTTTCACATAAAATGGCTTAATAATCTCAAATTATTCTTTAGGACCCATCCACATGAATTACAGTAGTTTATAGTATACATTTTCCACTTAAAGTCTCCATATTCTTGAAAAATGGTTTGAAAACTATAATGAAATTCAAATTGTGGTTTTATGATTCTTGAGATTAAATTTAGATATGCAGACAAAATTTTATTTCTAATTTTTTCTCAAATGCAGGGACAAAATCTCAATAATATCAAATGGTTGATTCTTCAAATTCCAAAACGTTCCATATTGTTGATCAAAGTCCTTCATGGATTTCTCTTTTCCATCTCTAGTAAGTTCAGATTTTATTTATATTTCAATTATCTAATTGATTTTATTTTTTTAATCCATGTCAATTTGAATAAAAATGTATCCAAATTTGTAGGATCATGATTCATAATCGAGTTCAAATGCAGAAAATATTCCTCCATTTCAAAAACGTCGAAAACTCTTACCAAGAGGAGCATATCACAAGCAGTTGGTAGATGAAAATGGATAGCCTTTTCACCCTTCCAATTGGAACATGGCATCTTCCAACCACAATCTTGGACCAACGATGGTAATAATTGTTTGGTATAATGTAATTTCAACAAACCAATTGCATTAACATGCTTACTAATATCATTGATATTGTACTAATGACGTTCAACATTTTTTGAAATTAGGGTTCTAGTGATGATGAGTGACCCACCTACCATATTCTGGTGCACCCCACTACAAAATTAACTCGAGAGAAGGTTGCATTAAGAGAAAGACTCAGAGAGGAAGCATAGAAAGAATGGTTGAATCAACCACCTATTCAATTCCCACTACGTCCATATTCACCAATTAGGAATGACTACAACAATAGTAGTTCTTCATCACAATTTTGCAATGGAAGCAATCAAATAGAGGTTGGTATGGACGATTACTTACGGGATATGACTGCCATAGAGGAAATTTTTAGATTCATTCCAGAATGATGAGCAAGGGAATGATGCTCATATCAATGACACCTTATTCGAAATCCCGAAATTTGCTTCCACCACACCTCTCTTTGGACCTAGAGGCAAGTCAATGTCTACGCAGCTCAATACAATGATGTTTTTGTACGACTTGAAAGCAAATTTTGGCATGTTGAATGCATGTTTCTCGGCAATATTGAGGTAATTCACCTCCATGATCAATCAAGCCCCTTATATTTTGAAAAATTTTGTCACACAATCAATATTAAAAATGGTTGATTTTATGAACGTTAAATATTGCCATTGTACAAATATATTCCCCACCAACTGCAGCTTATTCAAATATAAGGTTCTTCTGAGTGATAATGTCTTTTTGGGTAGTTGTGAATAGGCAAAGGAGTTGTTGAAAATGTTGGGTGTTGAGTACATATCCTATCATGCATGTTTGAATGATTATATTCTATATAGAGGAGAATATACAGACAACGAGATATGTCTGAAATGTGGGCATGACAGGTACCGTAATAAAAAAAATGGGTAAACAACATGATCCTTCTCATAATATATTTAGGCACATGCCTATAATCCCAAGGATTCAAAGGCTCTTTCATTGCAAAGAATTAGCTATGTTTCAGGGATGGAATACTTCACACAAAAGTGAGTCAGGAGTTATGTGAATCCCAATAGATTCAATGACCATGAAGCATATAGAGGATATATGGCCTGAAAATTTTAAGGATGAAGGATGAAGTCTACGACTCAGTATTTCCATGGATGGCGTCAACCCATATTCCCTCAAAAACACCAACTATTATGTTTTTCATGTAGCAGTGATCAATAAAAATATCCCCACAAGGTTTTCCATGAAGAATGAACATCTTATGTTGGATCTCATAGTCTCTGGTAGAAGACAAGTGAAGAATATGGATGTCTACTTACAACCATTGGTAGATGAATTGAAGGAATTATGGGAATGGATATTGTGTACAATGTATCAATACCCATCACAACAGAGAGGAGTCTTACATTGTATGGCATATGTGATTACACCATACATTACTATCCATGCTTAGGATTTGCTCTGGTAAATTACATTTTTATTGATTTTTTTTATATATGTAGCAATATTGTTTCACATATTAATTTAATTCGCTGCAATTTTTCTGATCTTCATGGTCAGTAACGTGTCGGCCTATATGCAATAATTTTACAAGTCTTGTAACAAAAGGGTATCATGGATATAAATGTTGTGGACCTTTTCTGAAGTCTAGATGGTCTAACCACCTACGAAACCTAGTTTATGACTGCTCCAGGGTATTCCTCCCAGAATAACACCCTTGTATAAGAGCAACATCCTCTTTCAATGGTAAACCAGAGAGAACCCAAAGACCTGCAATAATGGCACTAGTCGAATGGCTTAGATCATATGAGAGAGAGAAGGAGAAGGAGTTTTCAAAAATGTTTGATTCAAATGTGGAGCCTCTGTTCGATGATCCAGGATTCTTCGACACCTATGTTGATAAATTTCCCATTGGGACGAAAAGGAGCTTTGTCTTTTATGAGCTCCCATGTTGGGAGCATCTTAATATTTGCTCTAAATTAGGAAAACCTTATAATTATAATAATTGATATTATCACACTAATAGGTGTGGTCTATTTCGAAATAGGGCTTCCAGGTTAATAATAAAATTATAAAAATTAATTAAGTGTATGTTTAGGATTTAACCTTCACCCAATATTCTTCATTCTATACCTGAATAAATGGTTGAGATTTATCTCAAACCATCATATTGTGTGCTTTCCCCTTTTTCCTTTTTCAATTAAATTGGTCCATGTGCACTTCTTCACCACCTATCTTGGGCCCTTCCTCTTCCTTAACTATGTTTGTCTTCTTTACTACTTTCCCCCCTTTCCTATTCCTTAACCACACTTTTCCTTCCACTAAGTGTTTATTTCTTCACCACGAAATTACATTCATATGCTTCATAGAAATGTATAAATTTTGAAATGTTTCAAAATTCACTTTAAGTGGCAACATATGTGTTTCAAATTCACCATTTATTTCTTCACCGCCTTCACCATAGAATTAAATTTGTTTGTTTCATTGTAATGTATACATTTTTAAATGTTTCAAAATTAATTTTAGGTGGAAATATATGTGTTTCAAATTCACCATTTCATTTTACAAGTAATGTCTCTCAATTGGAACCCGCCAAAATGTCATTCTTAGGCACCAATATGTGCAAGAGAGGAAGAGGAATCAATGATTAAACATTCCATAAGAGAAGTTGTGAGTAGGCCTTTTGAATTAAATATCAAAGTGGATCATCAAATTAATAGCATATTCAAGTGCACAGTGAATTAAAAATTGTGGTGTATCATTGGGCTATTATTTCTCTTATAGGTCAATTTCATGAAACTCATCAAAAACATGATGTTACTGCAAAGGTTGTGTTTCCCAATTTCATACTTAATCAAGTGTGCAATTGAATTAAGGATATCAGTGGATCATTTTACATTATTTAATATTAATGGTATTGATTAGGGTTTCTAGTTTTGATTGGTGATGTTTGACGTGTTTCACTCATGGCTCTATAAGGTGTCAAGTGCAATTTGAATTTTGGTGTTCATGTTGCATTTTTCTTTAGGATCATTCTGTAAGGATCCATGGTAGAGGATGCATTTAATCATTTTGATCTAAGTTTTCATGTTGCATTTTTAATCATCTACATTTTTACTACTGCATTTTAATCACCTTCATTTTTAAATATATATGCTCTTAATCATCTCAATGTTCATACTAGATTTGTAATCATCCTATAGAGATCCATGATAGAGGATGCATTTATAATTCAAAATCATTCCCTTCACTACCAAGAGTATAGTTAATAGGGAATTTATAAAGTAAAGAGTCCATAAAATAATAAAAACGTAGAAAAAAAAAAAAAAAACCTAAAACAAAATGCAGCATGAATCATTTCATTGAACATTCACTACAAGGAAAATACCTTATATCGGAGGTTATAACAAAGGTTTTTAGTGTTATAAAATTGGAAAAAATTGTCAAAAAAAAAATCCATTAAAACATTTGTTTGTGATATTGGATGTTTTAGCAGAGATTATAATGGAACTTCATCACAACTAAAAACAAAATTCCGGCCAGAGGTTTTAGCGGATGTTTTTTTGCGGGGCACTTCATGGAACAAGTAGCATCAGTGTGCTACATATATAAATGCATTGGGCTGCATACATAACTAAAAGCACTGAGGATTTGAATGCAAAGAACAATGATGTGTAATATATACCACATTATATCTAATAGATAAAAAGAGCCTCGGGGCATTCTTGTAAGGAGCGACACGGGGGCACGCAAAAATTAATTGCGGTGTCGGTGCTTTTGTTTAGACCTACAGCACCGATGCGTATTGTTTGTAGAAACACACCAGTGCATTAGTTATATAAAATGACCGGTGTTGTTAGTTTTCATAATGCACCGGGCTTGGAAATAATATTCGGTAGTATCGGGTGTTAGTTCTATGAAAGTACTGATCCGTTAAGAATTACAATGCATCGGGGCATTAATTTCACAAAATATCGAGGCTTGAAGAAAAAAATGCCTTGGTGTTTTCATTTTCTGAAAAGGCATTGATCATGCAAAAATATGTTGTTACATTGTTTTTATATAACATAATGCACCAGTGCATTTTTATATTGTGGATGCACCGGTTTTTCATATGAGATTTTCTCTTTTTTGGAAACATCGACCTATGACAATGAAATTATTGTAATTTTTTAATTTCGTTATTCATCAAAAAATCAACATATATCTTATAACACATTATTCATATATCAAGAAATCAACATATATCTTATAACACATTATTGATTAGTGCATTTGTCTATGATGTTTGGATTAATTTGTTATATTATCAGATTTCACATCTCTTCATTATAATATTTAATCAACCATATATTTAATCAGTGGTGTAACATTTCACAGCAACATTGGATAACATAATAGAATAAATTAAAATGTATTTTATTATATATCGATAAGAGGCTCTTTGTCATACAAAATTGGATTGTTATTGGTAACCACTTGTCTTTCAATTGGGACATTATGTGAACATATTATTAAACAAAATGTTTGATTTTCATAAACAATTATTTCAAAAAATACAACAAGTTGCATTGATATCCAAATAAATCATCATTCTTCGTCGGAACTGTTGTCAATGCTCGAGCTACTTCCATGACTTGGATTATTTGGAGGAATGTTTTGTTGATCACATCGATTGTTTTTGTCTTCTTGATCTTGTTCCATATGCAAACATAAAAATAAAAAGTAATGAGTATATCAACATTGGTGAGAATAACAAAAATTAAAATAAATAATATACATCATTGTAAATCAAATAGCAATGTACCATAGCAAGAAGTGACTCATAAACTATGCACATGGTTTCAAAACCAAGTCTCATGCCTTCTTGCAACAAGTCTTCTATTTTTGTAGTTCCATACTTTGTTTCCTGCATGTTTTAAACCTCATTATAAATCATAGATTTAATATAAAGTATTTTTTTTGTTATATTAATTATAAAATTAGAGAAGTGAAACAACATAGATACTTACAAATTCCACAATTAATTTTTGATATGCCAACATATACTCACAACCCTTATTTCAGCCAATCTCGGTCAATTATTCTGATGGCTCTTCTTTATATGTTGGCACATGTTTGAAGACATTCAATGGTGGTTGCAATAAAACAACTTAAAATATACAAAAATGAAACCTTGAGTTGTTATAATGAAATGTTAACAATTACTCACAAACTTTGAAATCAACCAGTTTCTTTATTGTCGCATTGTTTTATGTACTGAATGAGTTCCACTTTGTTTTATTTTCTGTAAGAAAATACTTGAAAATTAACATTTAATGCTAAATTATTTTTTTATATGTAAAAATTCAATCATTGTTACATACATTTGAAACACGTTTTTGTTGATATGGCTCCTCCTGTGATGCAAGTATGTTCATTTATTTGACCGTCTCCTTGTACACTTTTTTGGACATTCCTACTGGCATGTTTCACATATCACCTCGTTGGTCATTTGGGATTTTCATAATCTTCCTGAAAAAAGAAAAAAAAAGTAATAAACCATTTTTATATTGATATATGAAAACTAAATATAAAAAAATTGATATTAATAAATGAATGGTTTGTAGTAATATATACATATAATTCTAGAAAATAATTTTAATTAGGAATATTACATTTTGAATGATTTTTTGTTTGTTTTTGTATGTTTTCGCCATTGCAAGTCTGACATGTCTCATTGACCATTGCTCTAGAAACGCTCCTGTAATTTAGATATAATTTGGTTCTTACAATCATTGGATTGGTTTTTGTATTGTAATTGGAAAGTAAGTATATACATTCATTCCACTAGATCCCTCATAGTTTTTTTTTTTTTTTTTTTTTTAAACCCTTGCATTAACCTACAGCACAACTCCAAATGAGTTAAGGACCAATTCATTATCATTTACATGTTCTATAATTTTTATTTTCTTAGAACGACGTTGATATTTTCCTTCATTGTTTCTCCTTGTAGAACATTAAACATATATGAATTAATATATTGTTTGAAACATGTTATCTAATATTCTTAAATATATTATTAACGAAAATTCAAAAAAAAAATCATATTGAATAGTGTTTTTCATTCACCTGAAAATTTACGGAGTCTACGACTCAATATTTCCATGGATGGCGTCAACACATATTCCCTCCAAAACACCAACTATTATGTTTTTCATGTAGCAGTGATCAATAACAATATCCCCACAAGGTTTTCCATGAAGAATGAACATCTTATGTTGGATCTCATAATCTCTGGTAGAAGACAAGTGAAGAATATGGATGTCTACTTACAACCATTGGTAGATGAATTGAAGGAATTATGGGAATGGATACATGTGTACGATGTATCAATACCCATCACAACAGAGAGGAGTTTTACATTGTATGGCATATGTGATTACACCATACATTACTATCCATGCTTAGGAGTTGCTCTGGTAAATTACATTTTTATTGATTTTTTTTATATATGTAGAAATATTGTTTCACATATTAATTTAATTCGCTGCAATTTTTCTGATCTTCATGGTCAGTAACGTGTTGGCCTATATGAAATAATTTTGCAAGTCTTGTAACAAAAGGGTATCATGGATATAAATGTTGTGGACCTTTTCTGAAGTCTAGATGGTCTGACCACCTACAAAATCTATTTTATGATTGCTCTAGGGTATTACTCCCAGAATAACACCCTTATATAAGAGCAACGTCCTCTTTCAATGGTATACCAGAGAGAACCCAAAGACCTGCAATAATGGCACTAGTCGAATGGCTTAGATCATATGAGAGAGAGAAGGAGAAGGAGTTTGCAAAAATGATTGATTCAAATGTGGAGCCTATGTTCGATGATCCAGGATTCTTCGACACCTATGTTGATAAATTTCCCATTGGGACGAAAAGGAGCTTTGTCTTTTATGAGCTCCCATATTGGGAGCATCTTAATATTTCCCACTTAATATTTTCTCTAAATTAGGAAAACCTTATAATTATAATAATTAATATTATCACACTAATAGGTGTGGTCTATTTCGAAATAGGGCTTCCAGGTTAATAATAAAATTATAAAAATTAATTAAGTGTATGTTTAGGATTTAACCTTCACCCAATATTCTTCATTGTATACATGAATAAATGGTTGATATTTATCTCAAACCATCATATTGTGTGTTTTCCCCTTTTTCCTTTTTCAATTAAATTGGTCCATGTGCACTTCTTCACCACCTATCTTGGGCCCTTCCTCTTCCTTAACTATGTTTGTCTTCTTTACTACTTTCCCCCCTTTCCTATTCCTTAACCACACTTTTCCTTCCACTAAGTGTTTATTTCTTCACCACGAAATTACATTCATATGCTTCATAGAAATGTATAAATTTTGAAATGTTTCAAAATTCACTTTAAGTGGCAATATATGTGTTTCAAATTCACCATTTATTTCTTCACCGCCTTCACCATAGAATTACATTTGTTTGTTTCATTGTAATGTATACATTTTTAAATGTTTCAAAATTAATTTTAGGTGGCAATATATGTGTTTCAAATTCACCATTTCATTTTACTAGTAATGTCTCTCAATTGGAACCCGCCAAAATGTCATTCTTAGGCACCAATATGTGCAAGAGAGGAAGAGGAATCGATGATTAAACATTCCATAAGAGAAGTTGTGAGTAGGCCTTTTGAATTAAATATCAAAGTGGATCATCAAATTAATGGCATATTCAAGTGCACAATGAATTAAAAATTGTGGTGTATCATTGGGCTATTATTTCTCTTATAGGTCAATTTCATGAAACTCATCAAAAACATGATGTTAATGCAAAGGTTGTGTTTCCTAATATCATACTTAATCAAGTGTGCAATTGAATTAAGGATATCAGTGGATCATTTTACATTATTTAATATTAATGGTATTGATTAGGGTTTCTAGTTTTGATTGGTGATGTTTGACGTGTTTCACTCATGGCTCTATAAGGTGTCAAGTGCAATTTGAATTTTGGTGTTCATGTTGCATTTTTCTTTAGAATCATTCTGTAAGGATCCATGGTAGAGGATGCATTTAATCATTTTGATCTAAGTGTTCATGTTGCATTTTTAATCATCTACATTTTTACTACTGCATTTTAATCATCTTCATTTTTAAATGTATATGCTCTTAATCATCTCAATGTTCATACTAGATTTGCAATCATCATATAGAGATGCATGATAGAGGATGCATTTATAATTCAACATCATTCCCTTCACTACCAAGAGTATAGTTAATAGGGACTTTATAAAGTAAAGATTCCATAAAACAATAAAAACGTAAAAAAAAACCTAAAACGAAATGCAGCATGAATCATTTCATTGAACATTCACTACAAGGAAAATACCTTCTATCAGAGGTTATAACAAAGGTTTTTAGCGTTATAAAATTGGAAAAAATTGTCAAAAAAAATATCCATTAAAACATTTGTTTGTGATATTGACTGTTTTAGCAGAGATTATAATGGAACTTCATCACAACTAAAAACAAAATTCCAGCCAGAGGTTTTAGCGGATGTTTTTTTGCGAGGCGCTTCATGGAACAAGTAGCATCAGTGTGCTACATATATAAATGCATTGGGCTGCATATATAACTAAAAGCACTGAGGATTTGAATGCAAAGAACAATGATGTGTAATATATACCACATTATTTATAATAGATAAAAAGAGCCTGGGGGCATTCTTGTAAGGAGAGACACCGAGGCACGCAAAAATTAATTGCAGTTTCGGTGCTTTTGTTTAGACCTACAGCACCGATGCGTATTTTTTGTAGAAACACACCAGTGCATTAGTTATATAAAATGACCAGTGTTGTTAGTTTTCATAATGCACCGGGCTTGGAAATAATATTCGATAGTATCGGGTGTTAGTTCTATGAAAGTACTGGTCCATTAAGAATTAAAATGCATTGGGGCATTAATTGCAAAAAATATCGAGGCTTGAAGAAAAAAATGCCTTGGTGTTGTCATTTTCTGAAAAGGCATTGATCATGCAAAAATATGTCGTTACAGTATTTTTATATAACATAACACACCAGTGCATTTTTATATTGTGGATGCACCGGTTTTTCATATGAGATTTTCTCTTTTTTGGAAACATTGACCTATGACAGTGAAATTATTGTAATTTTTTAATTTCGTTATTCATCAAAAAATCAACATATATCTTATAACACATTATTCATATATCAAGAAATCAACATATATCTTATAACACATTATTGATTCGTGCATTTGTCTATGATGTTTGGATTAATTTGTTATATTATCAGATTTCACATCTCTTCATTATAATATTTAATCAACCATATATTTAATCAGTGGTGTAACATTTCACAGCAACATTGGATAACATAATAGAATAAATTAAAATGTATTTTATTATATATCAATAAGAGGCTCTTTGTCATGCAAAATTGGATTGTTATTGGTAACCACTTGTCTTTCAATTGGGACATTATGTGAACATATTATTAAACAAAATGTCTAATTTTCACAAACAATTATTTAAAAAAATACAACAAGTTGCATTGATATCCAAATAAATCATCATTCTTCGTCGGAACTGTTGTCAGTGCTCGAGCTACTTCCATGACTTGGATTATTTGGAGGAATGTTTTGTTGATCACATCGATTGTTTTTGTCTTCTTGATCTTGTTCCATATGCAAACATAAAAATAAAGTGTAATGAGTATATCAACATTGGTGAGAATAACAAAAATTAAAATAAATAATATACATCATTGTAAATCAAATAGCAATGTACCATAGCAAGAAGTGACTCATAAACTATGCACATGGTTTCAAAACCAAGTCTCATGCCTTCTTGCAACAAGTCTTCTATTTTTGTAGTGCCATACTTTGTTTCCTGCATGTTTTAAACCTCATTATAAATCATAGATTTAATATAAAGGATTTTTTTTGTTATATTAATTATAAACTTAGAGAAGTGAAACAACATAGATACTTACAAATTCCACAATTAATTTTTGATATGCCAACATATACTCACAACCCTTATTTCAGCCAATCTCGGTCAATTATTCTGATGGCTCTTCTTTATATGTTGGCACATGTTTGAAGACATTCAATGATGGTTGCGGTAAAACAACTTAAAATATACAAAAATGAAATCTTGAGTTGTTATAATGAAATATTAACAATTACTCACAAACTTTGAAATCAACCATTTTCTTTATTGTCGCATTGTTTTATGTACTAAATGAGTTCCACTTTGTTTTATTTTCTGTAAGAAAATACTTGAAAATTAATATTTAATGCTAAATTATTTTTTTATATGTACAAAGTCAATCATTATTACATACATTTGAAACACGTTTTTGTTGATATTGCTCCTCCTGTGATGCAATTATGTTCATTTATTTGACCATCTCCTTGTACACTTTTTTGGACATTCCTACTGGCATGTTTCGCATATCACCTCATTGATCATTTGGGATTTTCATAATCTTCCTGAAAAAAGTAATAAACCATTTTTATATTGATATATGAAAACTAAATATAACAAAATTGATATTAATAAATGAATGGTTTGTAGTAATATATACATGTATTTCTAGAAAATAATTTTAATTAGGAATATTACCTTTTGAATGATTTTTTTTTTTGTTTTTGTATGTTTTCGCTATTGCAAGTCTGACATGTCTCATTGACCATTGCTCTAGAAATGCTCCTGTAATTTGGATATAATTTGGTTCTTACAATCATTGGATTGGTTTTTGTATTGTAATTGGAAAGTAAGTATATACATTCATTCCACTAGATCCCTCATAGTTTTGTAAAAAAAAAAAAAACCCTTGCATTAACCTACAACACAACTCCAGATGAGTTAAGGACCAATTCATTGTCGTTTACATGTTCTATAATTTTTATTTTCTTAGAACGACGTTGATATTTTCCTTCATTGTTTCTCCTTGTAGAACATTAAACATATATGAATTAATATATTGTTTGAAACATGTTATCTAATATTCTTAAATATATTATTAATGAAAATTCAAAAAAAAAAATTATATTGAATAGTGTTTTTCATTCACCTTATTCATCCTTCTGCAATTTTTCTATCATGCTTTTACGCTCTTCTGCACTTAGATTAGAAATAATCTTATCGACCTTCTTCATTTTGTGGCTCTTAACGACACACACCAACAAATACATATTATTTAAACTTACATATAGTTCAAACATATTAATTTTGTAAAGAATTTACAAAGAACTTATCTTCTCTATTTTTTTTAAAGTGATATCATTGTGTTAATCAATATTTTTGTTACTTGACACCTTCTTAGACATTTTTTATCAATATACACTATGTATCAATCAATACAGAAGTCATTAAAAATATTTTATAAATAAATAAATAAAAAATCTGTCAAAAAGAGCTTTGGTAACTAATGTGTTTATCTAAATAAATGCATTGGTGTGTTTATCCCATTAAATGCATCGGGTGTTTAATTTTTCAATGTTGTCATGGAAAATTATTTTTTTAAATAATTTTAAATTATGATCGTGTGATTTCTAAGGTTAAACACACCGCAATGATTTAATGGTGCGATTTGCAACGCTAAACGCACCGCAGTGATTTAACGGTGCTATCTGGAAGAGGCGTGTCGGTGCGGTATATTACACTGGGAGAAACGATGAGTAGACTAGACATAACTGACAGTGTTATAATATACCGGTGTGATGTATTACAAAGGGCGCACTAGTGCATTACATTATACAGGGCACATCGGTGAAAATATATCTTTTTTTTTTAAACGGGCAGGGCCGATAAGGTTTAGATCTTATGCAATAAATGATTTCCCTACTTTACATGTAAAAATCCCTATATATATTAAGTACACAAGCCTATTAAATCTAAAATGCCTAAAATGGAAAACCCTAATTGTGAAGTTCTAGAGTAAGTTAAACCCTAAGGTGAAATTTTGTAGGAAGAAACAAAGGTTTAAGGCAAGTGTTGAATTTTATTGTTTTTTTCTGAATTTTAATTAAATTTAAATAGGAACAAAGATCGCAAAAAATTTTACTTATAAAATCAATAATATTTTTTTTATTATACAAGATTTTTTGTTTTTTTTCTGAATTGTGAATAAATGTAACATAAATTGTAAAAAAAAAAATAGTAAAATTTATTTTTTTTGTTATCGAGGGTTTTGAGTGAATCACCATACCTTTCAATTTTTTATATTTATGTGGTTCCAAAATATTTTGCTACTCCACAGTGCTCCCAGTATGTCTCTCTTACAAATGATCTCTCTTTTAACTAAGCCCTAACATAAATTATAAAAAAAAATATTAGTAAAATAAATAATAAAATTTTAAAAATTATTATGCAAAGCTTTGAGTGAATCACCATATCTTTCAACTTGTGATATTCTTAATAGTTTTGTTTCTCTAAAGTATTTTTCTATTGCAAAGTGCTCTTAGTATGTCTCTCTTACAAATCACTCCCTTGAAATTTTGGAAAAAAATAATGAAATAGTGAATAAGTTTTTACCATATCAAAGACTTTATGACATTAGATTTCGAAAATTAATTGCCGCTCGTCTTTTAACTTTTAAAAAAAAAAAAAAAAAATCGCACTTTTTTTTCAATTTATCAGAACATCGATGTGTTCGATAATCAAGCGCACTAGTGCATTTATAAGAAAAGTGCATCCACATTGTCGGGGCACCAAAAAATTTCAACGCACCGACATGATACAATTATTTTTTTTATTTTCAAAATCCTGAAACGGTGCGATTAATTTTTTTAACGCAATGGTGTGGTTTGTATTTAAAAGCATCGGTGTTGTAAATGTTATAAGAGCACCGAGATGGTTGAATTAATTTTTATTTTCTAAAATATGGAAACATGGGCGTATCAGTATTGTTATTTTTCTAAATGCATCAGTGTGTTTTTGTACAAGAGCATTGATATGATAACATTTTTTTTTTGAATATCAAGAACCGATGCGGGTATCATTTAAACACCTTAGTGATGGTATTATTTAAATGCATCAGTGCACTTGTTCTGATAAGCACACCAATATGGTTTAAAAGCCATCTGAAATCTTATTTTCACATAAAATGGCTTATTAATCTCAAATTATTCTTTAGGACCCATCCACATGAATTACAGTAGTTTATAGTATACATTTTCCACTTAAAGTCTCCATATTCTTGAAAAATGGTTTGAAAACTATAATGAAATTCAAATTGTGGTTTTATGGTTCTTGAGATTAAATTTAGATATACAGACAAAATTTTATTTCTAATTTTTCTCAAATGCAGGGACAAAATCTCAATAATATCAAATGGCTGATTCTTCAAATTCCAACTCATTCCATATTGTTGATCAAAGTCCTTCATGGATTTCTCCTTTCCATCTCTAGTAAGTTCAGATTTTATTTATATTTCAATTATCTAATTGATTTTTTTTTTAATCCATGTCAATTTGAATAAAAATGTATCCAAATTTGTTGGATCATGATTCATAATCGAGTTCAAATGTAGAAAATATTCCTCCATTTCAAAAACGTCGAAAACTCTTACCAAGAGGAGCATATCACAAGCAGTTGGTAGATGAAAATGGATAGCATTTTCACCCTTCCAATTGGAACATGGCATCTTCCAACCACTATCTTGGACCAACGATGGTAATAATTGTTTGGTATAATGTAATTTCAACAAACCAATTGCATTAACATGCTTACTAATATCATTGATATTGTACTAATGACATTCAATATTTTTTGAAATTAGGGTTCTAGTGATGATGAGTGACCCACCTACCATATTCTGGTGCACCCCACTACAAAATTAACTCGAGAGAAGGTTGCATTAAGAGAAAGACTCAGAGAGGAAGCATACAAAGAATGGTTGAATCAAGCACCTATTCAATTCCCACTACATCCATATTCACCAATTAGGAATGACTACAACAATAGTAGTTCTTCATCACAATTTGGCAATGGAAGCAATCAAATAGAGGTTGGTATGGATGATTACTTACAGGATATAACTGCCATGGAGAAAATTTTTAGATTCATTCCAGAATGATGAGCAAGGGAATGATGCTCATATCAATGATACCTTATTCGAAATCCTGAAATTTTCTTCCACCACCCCTCTCTTTGGACCTAGCGGCAAGTCAATGTCTACGCAGCTCAGTACAATGATGTTTTTGTACGACTTGAAAGAAAATTTTGGCATGTTGAATGCATGTTTCTCGGCAATATTGAGGTAATTCACCTCCATGATCAATCAAGCCCCTTATATTTTGAAAAATCTTGTCACACAATCAACATTAAAAATGGTTGATTTTATGAACATTAAATATTGCCATTGTACAACTATATTCCCCACCAACTGCAGCTTATTCAAATAGAAGGTTCTTCTGAGTGATAATGTCTTGTCGGGTAGTTGTGAATAGGCAAAGGATTTGTTGAAAATGTTGGTTGTTGAGTACATATCCTTTCATGCATGTTTGAATGATTATATTCTATATAGAGGAGAAGATTCAGACAAAGAGATATGTCTGAAATGTGGGCATGACAGGTATCGTAATAAAAAAAAATGGGTAAATAACATGATCCTTCTCATAATATATTTAGGCACATGCCTATAATCCCAAGGATTCAAAGGCTCTTTCATTGCAAAGAGTTAGCTATGTTTCAGGGATGGAATACCTCACATAGAAGTGAGTCAAGAGTTATGTGAATCCCAATAGATTCAATGACCATGAAGCATATAGAGGATATATGGCCTGAAAATTTCAAGGATGAAGTACGGAGACTACGACTCAGTATTTCCATGGATGGCGTCAACCCATATTCCCTCCAAAACACCAACTATTATGTTTTTCATGTAGCAGTGATCAATAACAATATCCCCACATGGTTTTCCATGAATAATGAACATCTTATGTTGGATCTCACAGTCTCTGGTAGAAGACAAGTGAAGAATATGGATGTCTACTTACAACCATTGGTAGATGAATTGAAGGAATTATGGGAATGGATACATGTGTACGATATATCAATACCCATCACAACAGAGAGGAGTTTTACATTGTATGGCATATGTGATTACACCATACATTACTATCCATGCTTAGGAGTTGCTCTAGTAAATTACATTTTTATTGATTTTTTTAATATATGTAGCAATATTGTTTCACATATTAATTTAATTCTCTACAATTTTTTTGATTTTCATGGTCAGTAATGTGTCAGCCTATATGCAATAATTTTGCAAGTCTTGTAACAAAAGGGTATCATGGATATAAATTTTGTGGACCTTTTCTGAAGTCTAGATGGTCTGACCACCTAAGAAATCTAGTTTATGACTGCTACAGGGTATTCCTCCCAGAATAACACCCTTATATAAGAGCAACAACCTCTTTCAATGGTAAACCAGAGAGAACCCAAAGACCTGCAATAATGGCACTAGTAGAATGGCTTAGATCATATGAGAGGGAGAAGGAGAAGGAGTTTGCAAAAAATTTTGATTCAAATGTGGAGCCTATGTTCGATGATCCAGGATTCTTCGACACCTATGTTGATAAATTTCCCATTGGGAAGAAAAGGAGCTTTGTCTTTTATGAGCTCCCATATTGGGAGAATCTTAATATTTCCCACTTACTAGATCCAAAAAAAAGGAATATTACATTTGCTCTGGATGTATGAGAGGTTTTAATTTTTTTCTTCATGAATAATGAGACAAATTTTATTTTTATTTTCAATGGTAAATATAAATAAAATTTGAATTAATAAATATTTCATGGCTAAGAATTAAATGATAAATAATGTGATGGTGATTAAGAGGCATTTTTTTGACTTTCAAATAGACTTGGTGATGCATTTTTCATTCATATTTAGATTACGTAAAATAAATATCTATTTTTATGTATTTATAAGTAAATTATTTGTAGGCATGTTTTTATCATTGTGGACATGATGTAATATTAGCTAGGAGAAATGTTAAAACATGAATGTTAGTGACTATCTCGTGATAAGTATGTGGAAATAATAATATTTTTTGAGTTGTTCATTAAGAAATAATCAAACATATTATTTGTAAAAAGTTTAAGTCTAATATAGTATCATTTTTGAATTATTTAACTCATATTTATTATGAAAAAGAGTTAAATTTAAACCAGTCCAATAGCAAATAAAGAACCAAAATGTTATATCTTTATTACTAGAAATAATTTCACTTGCTTATTTAAGGGAGAACTTCCAATAAAGCAAATCCCCAACTACAATTAACTTCTCAAGCCTTATTTTACATGTCTTGATCCTCATATTAGAGAGAGAAATTTATAATTTAAATTGGTAAGAGTTTATATAAATATTAAAATTAAATTGTTTGAAAATCTCATAACTTTCGTAATAATTAAATTTTATAAAAACAGAATTTTGTAAGCTATATTAAATCTAAATTAATTATAATAAAAATTTGACTTTATTTTTTTAAATTTAACAATAGATTGAATTTTATAAACCAATATTGAATTGGTTAAATTGTATTTTTGAATAATTTATTATTATTATTATTTTATATTAAAAATTGAATGAGTTAAACATTTTCGTCTTATTAAGATCTAGCTAAATTATTTTACCTTTAATTAATTTTTCCTTGTGAGTATTGAAATATTTTACTAATTAAGTTAGATTGAATATCAATGAAATATCTAAGCAATAGAATAATATTTATCATAATTTTACAATCATACTGAGCTTTGTAATTTATAAAAATATGTTTGAATTTTTTTAAAGTAAGTCGTTTTGCATGCAATTTCATATTTAAAAGTTTGATATAAGTTCATTAATACATAATCTATAATAAATATTATTTAATAAAAATAAACATCATGATTATAACCATTTAACAAACATAAACATCATCTAAGATACACATTTGAATTCACTACCATCATCTAATTATATACACCTTTAGCACATGCAAACTTCATTAGCTAGCACACAAATATAATAATCTAACAAGGCATCATCATTGTGATCACATCTAATAAAACACTAACATTGTAATCTAACATCATCACCACACACATCCTGAAATTAATATACATATCATGTCAAATGACTACTATCACATATACATCTATCTGAAAGCATATAAAATGAACATATCTAACATGACCTAACAATATACACATCAACACCAACATATAAATTAAGTACATAAACATGAACAATATATATATATACAAACAATTCCAATACCTGCAATCAAATATCTGATACAACAAATGTAGTAGTGCCAACTTCATGTTTTGCAGTAGAAGACAATGGATGGTAAACTATTGCCTCAATGTTTGTCGAACTATGAGATGGAGGAAGAGGTGGCTGGTTTGTAGCAGAAGATGATGGATGGTCAATTACTGCCACAACCCGGCCTGGTGAAATATGAGGTGGAAGAGGAGGTGGTTGGTTTGCTCTGTCAGGAGAAACATAAGGCACATCCTCTATCTCTTGCATCTCATCATCAGGCGACTGGCGGCCATGATCCAATTGGATAGTACTACCATAAGCATCATGATCACCACCCTCATCTGACGTATTTGTCGTTGCATGCCCTGTATCCTTCTTCATTTTCAGTAGCCTACTAGCTCTGATTATATGACGCATAAGAGACATCATCTCACGTAGACAATCCCCGTAGATATCCACAAACATAGGATCTGTGCTGATATCTCGAGTCGTCACAGGGCAGACTCCCTTCTCAACCAAAACTTTGGCCAATCTGTCGTAGTAGTCCATCTGAAATCGCAAACCATCCCTACAGCCCTAGACACCCATGGCCCCCTTAGAATGTGCCTCGCCCTCGTGGGCCTCTCCCATCTCCTCAACTCCTCCATCTGGTGGGGGAGGAGGCATGCCCCCATCAAATGTGTTGATGTCTACAAAATATATAGTACACATAAATAATTAGACAATTTCATTAAACAAATTTATAAAACAAGTTAAAGAGCGTGCTAGAATAAATTTTATTCTAATTAAATAAAAAAATAAAATGAAACTAAATTAACGATGTGGAGGCTCAGCCGATGTGAAGAGGATGTTGAGACATTGTCTCCAATCAATCCCCGCATACGGAAACACCAACATGACAAATGCATGGTCATCCTCAATGGCTAGTAGCGTTAGTGCCTTGGTGGAAATTCTGGTTGGATACTCCGACAGGCCCATCGTGAGTATCATATGCCCCCACATGTGCATCCATACCTAAGTGATCAGCCTAGGAGGGTGACAGCCAAATGCAAGCCTCGTCTCTAGAAACCTCTCAAAAAAATAACAAAAAATATCTGAAGCGAAATGGAAGGTCGCCCTCCCATGTCTCAATGCATGACATATATCTAAAGTCATACAAAACTACATCAAAAAATGGTAGACCATCTGATACAACATAGCGCTTGAATCAAAGAATCAACATAATACAAAAGAGGGTAACTAATGTGTTTCCCATCACTACTATAGTTTGCAATGGTGGTGACTAATAACGAGAGGCACCTAACCTCTTGTGCAGAAAAACAATAAATTTGACGTTGTCCACCATGCACCTGAAAATACGCTGGAAGTATTGCATGAGGCCTTGGCATATCTCTGAGTGTAGGTAAGATGAGTCTGAGTTGCAACCCCATGAGGGACATCAGGGAAATAGGGAAAATCCTCCCCTCTCTTGTATAGGCCAGTGATAAATTATATGTCCTCCTCAAAGGGTCTATACCACGCCCCAGGACTGACATAGAAACCCTTCTCATGGGTGCTCCATCAGCGAATCAAATGCACCAATAAGACATAGTGCACCTTTAGGTATGTAGCCTCCTCATAGTACTTGAGGAGGCCTACATTACTTAAGAGCGCTCGGGTAGCTTCAATAATAGGGTGAGGGTATAAATTCCTCTCCGTCTCTCTGGGCTCCCTTGGTCAGACCATATTGTATTGGTCCGCCAATTACTCCTGCTCTTGTTGTTGCTCCCTTTGTTGAAATCACTGCTACATGATTGACTTATAAAAATAAATCATCCTCATACATAAAATAATTGTTTTTATTAAATTAAAAATGTATTTATAAATTTGGAAACATAACTTTCAATTAAAAAAAAGAATCATCGGTGCACCCAAAACACAGTCATGCACCGGCTCTAGTGCGCTATCAAACACAACGCACCGTATCAATGCACATATACTTATGATGCATTTTTTTGGTTCACAAATTAAAATTTTAATCACAGTGTGTCACACTTATGCATCAGTGTGCATGTATAACCTTTTCGCACCAGTATGGAATGTTCAAGTTATCGAACGCACCGAACTATAGCTATATTTTTAAATATTTTTTTTGCGATGCATTTGGTAAATATAAATGCATCGGGTGTAATGCACCAATGTAAATTTATAGCTCTCTAGGTGTTTTTTCATTTATGAAACACACCACAACAATAGTGGTGTGTTTTGTTCACGCAATGAACTGTGGTGTGCCCTGTAAATTTACAGGGTGCACCGCTATTGATGCAAGACAAACATATCGAGCGCATACCGCACGGGAAAAAAAAACAATGGAAATTTTAAGCTAATTTAAAATTATAAACCGCTAAAAAAATAAATTAGAGAGAAGCATAGACATTACCTGGGCATTTCTTCATCGGGGAGGCATCGTTGACACGTAATGGAGAAAAAAAAATCTTACCACAGTTTGAAAAAATTGGAAATTCAGGTAGTGAGCATGGTATGAAAGGATAGTGAGCAAGAGAAGCACTGATGTCAAGGCACTTACATGAGGCAAGAGTGGCATTAGTGCTTCAAATCTCTCTAGCACAGTAGACAGTAAAAATGAAATTTATAGCCAGGAGGTTTCTTTTTATTTAACCCTCCTCTGGCACGTTACTATAACCGCACTAGTGCAGAAGATATCCAAGAGCACCAAATTTTTTTTAAATAAAAATATATCTAACGGTGTTTTCTTAAAGACGCCCTGGGGCATTCTAATACAGGTACTGCACTGGTGCTTTTTTTTACTGTAACACCTCTCTTTTAAAAAAAAAAAAAAACCAACTAGTGGTGCTCTTTAGAAGACTCCCTAAGGCATTTTAGTACATTTACCGCATCGATGCATCGTTGGAAAATAACACTGCATTTTTTTAAAATTTAAAAACTATAGCGGTGCTCCTTGTTACGCATCGAGGCGTTTTACTACATGAAGGGAACCAATGCTTTGGGCGTATATAGCACTAAAAATTTAAAAAAATAACATTTTCCCGATGTTATCAACTTTTCAAGCACCAATGCGTTCTATTATTTAGCACACCGTGTTTTTTTTTTTTTTTTAAATAAATTTTCCATGATGCACCATGTTCTATGTAGAAACGGTGCTTGTATGGATAGTAAAGCACTAGTGTATTTGTAAGTTATAGATGCCCCACCCAAAAGACATCTACTAAAACATCTGCTCGCCCACCTCAGCTAGTGACCTCTAGTGACCTCTGCTACAAACAAAATTTTGAACTATTTTTATAGAAGCTTCCAGAAAAACCTCTGACTTATAATAATTAATAATAATAATAATGATAATATATATATATATATATATATATATATATATATATATATATATTAATGAGGCAATTTTGTAATCACTTCTCATATTTTAAAAAATATTTTTATTTCAATCCCAAAATATTTTATTAGCAATAACTTTTCTATACAAACAGTAAGTACCAAAAACAAGCTTCCCTTTAATCAACTCATTGAAGTTTTCATGCATATGCACTCGCAGAAATACTTATGCATCATCAATCGTTATTTGATAGTGAAATGATTTATCTGTTGTTTAATTTATCGTTGTTAGATACCTACTCCATTCATGAAGAAAAGAGTTGGAAAAATAAAATAAAAATAAAAATAGAAACAAGCATATTACATTTTCCATCGAGAAATAATTAGTTGTTTAGTGAAGGTGATATATGGATTTAATTTTTTTTCATTGTATTTATTAAGTAATAATAATATATGCTCATACCCACATACCTGCTTGAAATAATTAAAATGGTAAACTTAATTAAATAATTTCAATATTTATTTAAATTAAAAAAAAAAAAATATAAGATTTATAATTATATTTACATTATAGGTTTTCATTAATATAAATTTTATAATTATATTATAATATTAATTAATTAATAAAATTTAATTATATAATTTTAATATCTCAAAGTATATTAGCTTAAATGGTTCGGTGAATAATTTGTTTGCCTAGTTTTATTGGTTGAAGTCTTTAAAGACATATCGTAATTGGTCCATTTCTGACATTTATGAAATAATTGTATCTGATGTAATAGTGATAATGAATCTTTCTATGTTACCGATTCTCCAAAAATTCTCATTCCAATTAAATTTAAAAACTAAAAATAAATTCCCCGATGGGGGTGGTAAATGGCCAAGTGGAGGCCGAAATTCCGGGCGTAGATGGATAACCCACACGTCATTAATGAGTGGCAAGCATGTAAAGAAAACCGAACATTGTGTTGGGAAAATGAATGTTCTAGAGACCTTCTTAATTATAAGTGAATTGGGTTATCTTATTCCGATCATTTTTCTAGGGAGGGAAATGAAGGTATTGTTGAGATTCAACAAGATGATGAGCTTAGTGAAAAGTAAGCACCTTCACTAAGTGGGGCCCGCATGCTATTTTTAGGTGTATGTCTATTTTTAGACATGGTGAGCATATTCTATAAGTTGCAGGATGCTATTTGTAGATGATTGATCAAATGTGAAAAACAGATGAAATTTTGTTTTTAGAATATTGGGCGAAGTCTATTTATAGATCATCAATCTAAAAAATAGATGCATGTCGATTATTATTAGCTCTTAATAATAATCCGACAATAAATATCAACTTATTCTCTTGGAGCACTTTATTTCAGTGAACAGATTTGGAAAATCAGTGGGATGAAGGAATTATGCAATTCCTAGGGTTACTGGTGACTCATGCATGGAGGACTCAATTAGAACTGAAGTGGCAAAGTTATGACAGAGTTGGAAGAGTAGTTACAGGAGTTGTTATTTAGTTTAACTCAGTTAAGTGAGTTAAACTCAGTTGAGCTAGTTGTATCTAGTCTAACTGAAAGATACACTAGTGAGAGTTTAGTGAATTAATTATTTAATTAATTCACAACTAGAGACTCACTTACAACTGAACAAATACAGCAGTTAACTACTTGCATGTCGGTTCCAGTGGAGACTCAAGGGAGAGATAGGTGAAAGGGTGAGATGGACTATTTGTTGTGACTATAGTGATGCATTCAATGCATCTGACACACATTGGAGATGCCAATAAGGATTGCACAGTCAAGGAAATGCCAATTCGAATTCATTCAGGGGTCTTCTTCAGCAGGGATTGCGCAGTGGAGGCAGGCTGTCATGAGGCAAGAAATTGGTGCATAGATATGAAAATTTCTACATGACAATGTGTAATGTTTGTTGATTGTACTGAGAGCTTGATGTACTAATATTTGTATGAGATTATTACATGATTCCATTGATATACATAATATATGATAGTTAGGGTTTTTAGCTTTAAGATTTCTCATTAAACAACTGTGTTTATGTGCGATTGATTTTCTTCATGAGTTTTGCAATTGACGATTTAATTTCCACAAGATTAACAGTGCAAGGATTATGTATTTAACATAAGATTAATTTGTTAGATCAGGAGGATCCGGTAATACATTAGTATTAATAAATTTTTACATAGTATCGGAGCAATGTTAATCACTATAGATTGCAATAGTGAAGAGGTGTTGAGTTTTGTGTTGGTGGAAAATTCGAATTTGCTGCAGAAATTTCTTGGTGCGACAGTTGAGTATTCATTGAAATGTCTTTCAATGGGTTGTGATTGGAATATTCCCTTGAGGGTAGCTCGAATTACATATCCTAAAAGGACAAGATGGAGGCGGTTCTTGAAGATAATGGACTGAAGGATTTCATCGATAGCAATGTTCTTAAGCCTACTTCTAGCGATGTTGCATTACTTGACACATGGCAAAAGAAGGTAGCGAAGATAAGAAGAATTATGTTGGAAGGTGTGAAAGACCATATTGTGTCAAGCCTTCATAGGAAAGCCATTCCATTTGCAATGTGGAAGGCTTTGACAGATCTTTTCCAAAGCAGCAGCGACCATAGGAAGTTGGCGCCGAAAGATAAGCTCAAAAAAATCAAAATGGAGAAGGGCGACAGTATTCCAAAATATCTCACGAATTTTGTCCAATGTAGGGATGAGTTGGGGAGTGTGGGAATTATAGTTTTAGATGATGACTTGGTAAGCTTGGCTCTCCTTGGCCTTCTGAAGAGTTGGCATAGCTATGAATACTCTGTCATTGGACGGGAGAAACTGTTGGATTGGGAGCGACTTTGGTCAGATCTTGTGCAGGAGGAGATAAGGCAGAATACCAGGGATGGCTCTTCATCGAATAATGATGATGAAGAGAATTGCGCTTTGGTTGCCAAATTAAGGAGAGGCAAGGGGAAGAAATCCCATCCAAAATCCGAGGCTAAAGGCAAGAAGCTATATTTGTCCAAGGTGAAGTGTTTTCACTGTCACGAACATGGGCATCTCGCCACTAACTTCCCACAGAAAAAGAATAACAAGAAGGTTCCTGGAGTTGCAGCAGGTGAGGCCTTGGCCTCACAATTTGAACTTGATTTCTCTTTGATTGCATGCTTGGTTTCAAACGCAATGGGATCGGTGTAGTATCTTGATAGTGGTGCTTTCTTCCATATGACAGGAGACAAGGAGTTGTTTAGTGACTTGGAGGAGAAGGATCTCCAAATGCATATAGAGATGGGCGACGATGGTAGATATAGTGTGATCGGAATTGGAACAATTACGTTTGAGAGGGAGTCAGGTAAACCATTTCTGTTGAAATATGTTATGCATGTTCCAGGTCTAAAGAAGAACTTGGTCTCGGGCGCTATGTTGGAGGAAAAAGGTTATGACGTTGTTTTCAGCGAGGGAAAAGCTTTCCTACGACATAAAACAATGGGTCAAACCAAGAGGATAGGGATTTGAGTTAAGAATCTCTATAAGCTAGAGGTAGATGGCTGTGCTACAATGATGGGCAAAGCAGAAGAAGTGGTGAGCTGGGATGAGGGCGAATTATGGCACAGGATATTGGGCCATCTTCACCATGGCGCCTTGAATATTTTGCAGCAAATTTATACTGGACTTCCCAAGGGTACACTCTTGCGCAGTCAAATCAGTGCAAGGGATGTACTATGGGTAAGTTTGTGAAGACCACCTTTCATGAGAAGGAGAACCATGCTTCGGTGATCCTGGAGAGAATTCACACAGATGTGTGTGGACCTTTCTCGGTTGCTTCAATAGAAAAACATAGGTATTATGTTATTTTTGTTGATGACTATTCTCGTAGATGTTGGATCTTCTTCATGCAGAAGAAGAGAGAAACATTCTCAAAGCTCTGTGAGTTTAAAGCATTGGTGGAGAACGAGTCGGGGAAGCAAGTGAAGGCCCTGCGAAGCGATAATGGTGGTGAATATATCTCTAACGAATTCAAATACTCCTGTAGCAAAGAAGGAATTCGAAGAGAACTCATAGCGCCTCATAACCTACAACAGAATGGGGTCACGAAGAGGAAGAATAGAACGATCATGGGTGTTGCACGAGCTATGCTGCATGACCAGGGAATACCGATGCACTTGTGGGCGGAAGCATGCATTACTGCGATTTATGTGAAAAATCGTTGTCCTCATAGAGTACTTGGCATGAGTACACCTGAAGAAGCTTTTACTGGTAAGAAGCCTGATATTTCTCATTTGAATATTTTTGGCTCATCTTTTTACATTCATGTGATAAAGGACGCCAGGAAGAAGCTGGAGCCGACTACAGAAGTTGGGATATTTTTGGGGTACACAAAAACACCCCATAATTATCGTGTGTATTTTCCAAATAGTTGAATGATTGTGGGGCAACGGGATATAAAATTCAATGAGGTGAAAGCCATGAAGTTGTCGCTTGAGAGGGAGCTACACTTGCATGCAGAGGAGGAGCTACTTGTTCCCAAAGATGATCCTCTAGATGTGGATTAGCCACAGGAGGAGATTCATGTAGTGGAAGAGTCCACTCATGTAGAACCAAACAACAGAATAGGAAGAAAGCGTACCACAGACGCTGAGAGACTGAATCTTGATGCGGCATAGAATGTAAGAGTCCCTACATCACAGCGCAGACAGAGACATTCACCTGACCAATTTACTCAATACATGGCTCTTGTGAACAAGTGTATCATCACAAATCAATATTATTTTGAAGAAGCAGCGTAGGAGCCCACATGGGTAGATGCCATGGTGGAGGATTATGACTCCATTGTCCGAAACAGTTCTTGGGAGATTTTTCCAAGGCCGGTGGGTAAATCAGTGGTAGGTTCAAGATGGATCTACAAGGTAAAGAAAGTTGTTGATGGGAGCATCGAGAATTATAAGGCAATATTTTTTTCCCGAGGCTTCTCACAGATCGAGGGGATTGATAATGAAGAAACCTTTGCACCTATCACACGGTATTCTTCCATAAGGACCATCCTTTCTATCTCAAAGCAGATGGGTTGGCACATTCATCAGATGGATGTGAAGATTGTGTTCCTTAATGGGATCATTTAGGAAGAAGTGTACATTGAGCAGCCTAAAGGATTTGAGATCTTCGGCAGCGAGTCGCATGTGTGCAGACTCAAAAGAGCATTGTATGGCTTGAAGCAAGCACCACGTGCTTGGTACACTCAGATCGATAGCTATTTCACCAGACTTGGCTTCACCAAGAGTGAGGTAGATGCAAACCTATACCAAATTGTGGTGGAGGGTAAGCTTTTAATCATTGTTCTTTATGTTGATGATTTAATACTAATGGGTGATGAGCAGTTGATACACTCATGCAAGGCAGATCTTGCAAAGGAGTTTGAGATGAAGGATTTGAGCCTCCTTCATTATTTCCTCGCATTGTAAATATGGCAGCGAGAAGGTGAACTGTTTGTGTCTCAAGGAAAGTATGCTCAGGAGTTACTTGGTAAGTTTCACATGGAGAACTGCAAGTCCATGCATTAGGGGAATTTTGAGGTATAAAATGGTCCTCCTAAAAAAATTATAAAATAATAGTGAAATAATAAAATAAGATTTGATTACATCATCAAATTTTAGAGGGAAAAAAAGAAAAAACTACTTTTTCAACTCGTATTTTCAACTATCTCCCAAATTTTTTACTCAAATTTCGAGCGGGAGTACTCATTGGATGCAATATTTAATTCCTCATCCAAGGAGTACCCATGTTGCATACTTTCGATGGACCCCACTACATGAAAAATGAGAAATACATGATAAACGTGATTGTAATCACGTTTTTTCATGTATTTCTCATTTTTTGCATAGCAGAGTCCATCAAAGGTATGCAACATGGGTACTCCTTGGATGAGGAATTGAATTCTGCATCCAACGAGTACTCCTGCTCGAAATTTGAGAAAAAATTTTGGGAGATAAGTTGAAAAAATAGTTTTTATTATTTTATTATTTTTTAATATTTTTACCATTTTACTTAAAAAATGGTGAATCATCCCCCATGGTTGACATCATCATCTTGAATCCTATTGGTTCCTATAAAGTTTATTTTTGTTGCACATTTCTCTTAGGAGGCCCATTTTAGACCTCAAAATTCCCCTAATGGATACTCCTCTTCCAGGAAATTGGAGGAAAGAGGATGCTACATTAGCAGAGGTAGTGGATGCCACTGTTTATTGAAAATTGGTGGGTTCGCTCATGTATTTAGTTAATACAAGACCGGACATATGCTATGCGGTGAACCAGCTTTCACAAGCGATGGTTAAGCCTAACAAGCTCTTTTGGAAGGCAGGAAAGCATGTCCTAAGGTATCTCAAGGGCACATCTAAGTATGGATTATGGTATAGATAGACGGATGAGGTGAATTTGCATGGCTTCACGGATGCAAATTGGGCAGGTAGCCCAACGGACAGAAAGAGCACATCAGGATGGGTTTTCAGTATCATATCTGCAGCAATTTTTTGGTATAGCAGGAAACAAAGATCCATGGCACTTAGTTCAATGGAAGCAAAATACATGGCAGCAATTCAAGCTGCATGTGAGGCTATCTGGATGAGGAAGATCCTGGTCGGTTTGATCGGTTCTCATTTAGATGCTACAATGATACATTGTGATAATCAGAGTTGCATTAAACTCTCGATTAATCATGTGTTTCATGATAGATCTAAGCATATTGATATCCGGTATCATCATATCAGAGATTGTGTGTAACAAAAGATCATGTTGCTTCAGTACATTCCTATGGAAGATCAGGATGCAGATATTCTGACGAAGGCGCTTAGCAGGAGCAAATTTGAATACCATAGAGGCAGGATCGGGGTGAAGGATAATCCCTATCTTGTTGAGAGGGAGTCTTGAGATTCAACAAGATGATGAGCTTAGTGAAAAGTAAGCACCTTCACTAAGTGAGGCCCGCAGGCTATTTTTAGGTGTACGTCTATTTTTAGACATGGTGAGCATATTCTATAAGTTTTTGGATGATAATTGTAGATGGTTGATCAAATGTGAAAAATAGATGAAATTCTATTTTTAGAATATTGGGCGAAGACTAGTTATAGATCGTCAATCTAAAAAATAGATGCATGTCGATTATTATTAGCCCTTAATAATAATCTGACAATAAATATCAACTTATTCTCTTGGAGCACTTTATTTCAATGAACATATTTGGAAAATCAGTGGGCTGAAGGAATTACGCAATTCCTAGGGTTATTGGTGACTCATGCATGGAGGACTTAGTTAGAACTGAAGTGGCAAAGTTATGACAGAGTTGGAAGAGTAGTTACAGGAGTTGTTATTTAGTTTAACTCAGTTAAGTGAGTTAAACTCAGTTGAGCTAGTTGTATCTAGTCAAACTGAAAGATGAATTAATTATTTAATTAATTCATAACTAGAGACTCACTTACAACTGAACAAATACAACAGTTAACTACTTGCATGCTAGTTCCAATGGAGACCCAATGGAGATATAAGTGAAAGGGTGAGATGGACTATCTTTTGTGACTATACTGATGCATTCAATGCATCTGAAACACATTGGAGATGCCAATGAGGATTGCGCAGTCAAGGCAAGGCCAATTCGAATTCATTCAAGGGTCTTCTTCAGTAGAGATTGTGCAGTGGAGGTAGGTTGTCAGGAGGCAAGAAATTGGTGCATAGATATGCAAATTTCTGCATGATAGTGTTTAATTATTATTGATTGTACTGAGAGCTTGATTTACTAAGCTTTGTATGAGATTATTAGATGATTCCATTGATATACATAATATATGATTGTTGGGGTTTTTAGCTTTAAGCTTTCCCGTTAAACAATTGTGTTTATGTGCGATTGATTTTCTTCATGAGTTTTGCAATTGACGATTTAATTTATTTAATATTAATAGTGGAAGGATTTTGTATTTAACATAAGATTAATTTTTTAGATCAGGAGGACCCGGTAATAAAACAATATTAATAAATTTCTACAAGTGTGGCAAGTTAAGGGAAGTGTTTTTACAAAGGAGCGGGGAGGCGATGTTATCAGGCTTCACCCCTTCTCAGGTTGGAAAGTGTATAATAGGAACCTCGTTTGGAAGAAAAATGGAGCTGAGGGGTCACCCAAGTCAGGGCAATATTCAACCTAGGATCATAGCTCCATTGATCTCTGGTGAGTGATGTTATCATTGGGTAGACAGGAGGGAGGGTGGTTGGATTCGTCACGTCCTCTTCTGGCTTGCGTCAAAGGGAAGTTTGAAATACCATATCATTGGTCTTCTTTAATTATTTTATCTCTTTTTATTTTTCAGTCGTAATGGTGTTTGTATTGTTGGGGACCCGAGGAAAATTAGGAGGGGTCGAAATGGTCTATGCACACAATTGGTAGTCGCATTAGCTTTCCTCCTGTCATTTTCTTTATTTATGGGAGGGTCTTGTGTTTTCCTTGAGTGTTAAGTGGGTGGTAGGGGGGTGGGGTCCTCCCCATTGTCTTTCACAAGTTTGTGAGTACAAATTGTAGGCCTATGGAGGGGGCTGACAAGCTTGGAAATTGATTCATACTGATCAAGGCGCTGGTCATGCGAGTAGTTTTTTGTCAGTGAATGGGAGTGGCATGGATTTCCTGAAGCGAAAGCCACACAGTGTCATTATTTTCATGAGAGGGGGGAGTTGGGTCACCTAGGAATAATATGGAATTTGCAGTGTAAATTAGTGGTGGAGAATGGATAGCAAGGCATTTTCTGTAGTCGATGCAGGTGGATGGTCCAGCGAAGCTTGTGGGGTAGGGGTCTGACATTGGAAGTGAGGGACCTGGATAGTTCTTTTTTATTTGGAAATTTTGCATCAAAGAGGTAGGCCTAGAAGGGGGGTGGTCATCGTGGTCATCGTGCTTCCCACCTAGTTTCTTAGCTTGACGACGATGAAGGATTGGTGCAGCTGCAAGAGCTTCCTTGAGGCATGTGGACCTGTCATCTCTCTTTGACTCTTTTTTGGCCCAAATTCGAATTGTGCCAGTATGAGTCGAATAATTGGAAAGATATGGGCATCATGACCATAATTATTGGGTGTGGAGCTTGATTATCTTCTTGATTGTTCATAGGTTTTTTTGTTTTAGCTGTGTTATATCCATGTTCCTAATGACACAGAAACATCGCATGTATGATCACCGTTAGGGGGGTCCAGGGGAGGGCAGAAATGATTTTTATGAGCCCCCCCATAGCGGGGGTTCGGGGGAAGCTCCCCCAAAGCTAAAAATAGATGAAAAGTTTCCTTGTAAAATTTTGTAATTTCGTAGTCAATTTGGGTCATTCATTAGGTGGATGATATAACAGTAGAAGTTATTTTAATTTAGGGTTTTTTTCCATAAAAGGAAACCCTCACTTTATATGAGGGAATTTTATTGTTGTTTCGTATTATTATTTTGTGTGAGAAAGAGAGAGGAGATTATGTAAGATCGAAGAGGAAATTACTGCAGATCTATTGTACATTATATATCTTCATTTTGTTGGATAATATAAAAGGAAGGACTAGTTTTTTCTTCATGGACGTATCCTAAATTGGGTTAACCACATATATCTGTGTCTCTCTCATTTTATGTGTTTTTGTGTTTGTGTTTCCGCAATATTTTATGTGTTTCATTGCTTCGTTAATTAATTTGTAACAACTAGTATTAGAATCGAAGGTCTATTTGGCTGATAAACTCATACTAGGAGATAAGGGATCTTAGTTCGAGTGGGGGCAATGGTGGAAGATGGTAGGTTTAGGGTCGAGTAATTTAATGTCCAAAACTACCAACTGTGGAAGATGCAGATAGAAGATTATTTGTGTCAAAAATATATGTACCTTCCATTGAATGGAAAAGCAAAGAATTCGACGAGTATGACAGATGCAGAATGGGAAATTCTCGATAGAAAGGCATTGGGAAAAATACGGTTGTGTCTAACAGCATCAGTGGCATTCAAAATTTCAAAGGAAACAACAACATAATGTTTAATGATGACATTCGCCAAACTATATGAAAATCCCTTGGCCTCAATTAAGGTATTTCTTATGAAGTGTTTATTTAATATGAATATGTCATAAGGTGGATCTGTTGTTGATCATTTAAATCAATTTAACATGGTTACCAGTCAATTAATTTTTGTAGGCATAAATTTTGATGATGAAGTTATGGATATGTAGTTTCTGTGCTCATTGGCAGAAAGTTGGAATGGCTTAGTTATGGATATTAGTAACTTTGTCTCAGGATCTAGTAATTTAAAGTTTCATGATGTTTTTGGAGCCATCCTTAGCGAGGAAATGCAACGGAAAATCTCTGGTGAGACATTAGGTAATGCTTTGACTATAAAGATTAGGGGAAGAAAAATGGAAAGAGGAAGGATCCCAGGAAATCATAGTAAGTCAAGAAAAGGAAGATCCAAATCCAGATCAGGGATAGTGTGCTGGAAATGTGGGAAGAAATGACACCTGGAGAAAGACTGCAAATCTCAGAAGGGAAAAGAAGGATATGGATCGCAAGATAAAAATCATGAAGCGAATGCGATAGGTGATGTGTTTCAAGATGCTTTTATTCTTTAATTATATAATATTATTAATTCTTAGGTGGTATATTCAGAGGCCTCATTCCATGCCACACCTAATAGGAAACATTTTCATTACTATATTCAAGGATATTTTGGACAGGTTTGTATGGGTGATGACAAACCCTATAAAATCGTTGGAATGGGTTAAGGCTTTTATAAAGCAACAGAATGGAAACCAATGGCTACTAAATAAGGTAAGGAATTTTCTAGATCTAAAGAAAAAATTTCAATAGGGAAATTGGGAGGTGAAGGTTGTGTAACTACTTTTACAGACAAAACCTGGAAGGTCACTAAAGGAGCCCTGGTAATAGAAAAATGAGAAAAGGTATTTTTGCAACGGTATTTCTAATTCTATTAATGCTTTAACCTCCACAGGAGAAAATACAACACTATGGCGTCATAAGCTCAGGAACATGAGTGAGAAGGGGATGCAGATTCTTCACTCAAGGAATTTGTTTCCAAGTTTGAATTATATTGATTTCGATTTATGTGAAAATTATGTTTATGGAAAATAGAAGAGAGTCAGATTTATCAGAGTTTGGAAGGAAAAGAAGAGAGAAAAAATAGATCTTGTGCATACAAATGTATGAGGACCTGCTCATGTATCATCTCTCGGTGGCTCTCGCTATTATTTTACTTTTATTGATGATGCAACTAAGAAAACCTATATTTATTGTATTCAGAATAAATTTAATGTATTTTATACTTTCAAGAAATGGAAAGCTTTGGTTGAGAATGAGATAGGAAATAAGCTTAAGTGTCTCATATCAGACAATGGAGATGAATATTGCAACAAATATTTGTATAGCTTCTATTCATAACATGGAATGCGTAGAGAAAAGACAGTTCGAGGAACACCATGGGAAAATGATGTGTCAGAAAGGATGAACAGGAAAATCATGGAGCGTGCAAGGTGCATGAGATTGCATCCAGGATTTCCCTTACAATTTTGGGCATATGTTGTATATATTGTTGTTTATCTAATAAATAGAGGGCCCTAAAGTTCCTTGGATGGTGGTATTCCTAAGGAGGAATGGATAGGTGAAAAGGTAAACTACTCATTTTTAAAAACTTTCAGTTGTGAAACCCTTGTCCACATTAATAAAGAAAATAGAACAAAGCTTGAGGAAAAATCAAAGAAATGTACCTTTATTGGATATGGTGTTAATGATTTTGGTTATTTCTTGTATATTATGAAAATCACAAAATCGTTAGGAGCAGAGATGTCATGTTCAATGAAAATGTCTTGTATAAGGATCAGATAGAAGGGAAGAAATAGGAAAAGGAAAACAAACAATACACAGTGTTTGATGAGATCACTAGAAAAAATAAAGGTACCTGAAAATCATCAGCAACCACAACAACAACAATAACCACAACAGTAACAGGCACCTCAAACACATGAAAGTGGTGTTAGAATATCTACCAAGATAAGTAGACCCCATAAACGATACTCTCATTCATTATATTATTTATTGTTGACTGCTTCTGGTGAACTGGAAAGATATGAAGAAGCAATGCAAGTAGAAACCAAGAAGAAGTGGGAGAAAGCAATGGAAGAAGAGATGGACTGCATGATGCATAAACAGACTTAGGACTTAGTCAAGTTTCCTACAGGTAAAACAACATTACAGAATAAATTGGTTTACAGGTTGAAGGAAGAAGATGGAGGTAAACGTAGGTATAAGGCTAGACTTGTGGTGAAGGGGTTTGCACAAAATAAAGGTATAGACTTTGATGAATTTTTTTCTCCTATTGTTAAAATTACTCCAATCGGAACTATTTTAAGTTTAGTGGCAGCAGAATATTTGCATTTGGAGTAGTTATATATAAATATAGACTTTCTCCATGGGGATTTGGAGGAAGAAATATATATGCGGCAACCACAAGGGTATGAGGTCAAAGGGAAGGAAAAAATAGTGTGCGAATTGAAAAAGATCTTGTATGGCTTAAAACAGGCTCCAAGGAAGTGGTATCTAAAATTTGACAGGTTTATGTTTGAACAAGGTTATACTAGATGCCACTCTAACCATTGTGTCTATCTTAAAAAACAAAATGATGGCAGCTATATTATATTGTTATTATCTGTAGATGACATGCTTGTTACAGGTTCTAACATGCAAGAAATAAATGTGCTTAAAGGAAAATTGGAAAATTCATTTCCAATGAAGAATTTGGGTGTTGCAAAACAAATATTTGGTATGAGAATAACTAGAGACAAGAAAAATCACAAATTAACATTATCTCGGAGTGAGTACATAGAAAAGGTGTTGGAAATATTTAATATGCAAAATGCAAAACCAATTAGTACACCTTTGGCTAGCCATTTCAAACTAAGTAAGGAGATGTGTCCCAAGACTTAGGAAGAGATCGATTATATGTGTAAAGTACCATATGCATTAGTAGTTGGAAGCTTAAGTATGAAATGGTCTGCACAAGGCCTTATATTGTACATGCAGTGGGAGTTGTAAGCAAGTATATGAACAATCTAGGAAAAGAGCATTGGATGGAAATGACGTGGATTCTCAAGTATTTGAGAGGTACCACAAATCAAGCATTATGCTTTGGTGGTTCAAACATTGTTATGCAAGGATATGTTGATGTACATATGGCAAGTGATAGAGATAACATGAGGAGCACCACAGGGTATGTGTTTACTATAGGTGGAACAACTTTCAGTTGGGTTTCAAAATTGCAAAACATTAATTCACTTTCAACAACTAAAGTAGAGCATGTTGTTGCTACAAAGGCTCGTAAATAAATAATTTGGTTACAAAGGTTTATGGATGAATCAGGAAAGAAGAAGGAGATTGGAAGGTTATATAGTGACAACCAGAGTGCCATCCATCTTGAAAAGAACTCAACATTTTATTCCAAGACTAAACATATACATCTCAAGTACCATTTCATACGGTCAGTATTGGAAGATGGATAGTTGAAGTTGGAAAAGATACACACTAGCTAGAATCATGCAGATATGTTGACAAAGGTTGTAACTAGGGAGAAATTGAGATTCTTCTCAATTTCAATTAGCCTTCAAGAATGATGATGAATATGAGAAACAACTAGATGCAAGTAGAGTCATTGTCCAGCAAGTGAAGCAATGATGGAGTTTATATAATCAGTCTCCAAGTGGGAGATTGTTGGGTGTGGAGCCTAATTATCTTCCTTATTGTTCAGAGATATTTTTGTTTCAGCCGCATTAGATCCATATTCCTAATAAGGTGGCAATGTCGCTCATATGATTGTCGTCAAGGGGGTCCAGGGGAGAGGCGACGATGATTTCTATGAGCCCCCCTGGCAGGGGTTCGGGGACAGTGCCCCCAAAGCTAAAAATAGATGAAAATTTTTCTTGTAAAATATTGTAATTTCGTAGTCAATCTGGGTTGTCCATGAGGCGGATGATATGACAATATAAGTTATGATAATTTAGGATTTTTTACCTTAGAAGAAAACCCTCGGTTTATATGAGGGAATTGTATTGTTGTTGTGGATTATTATTCTAAGCAAAAAAAGAGAGAGGAACGGTATAAGATTGAAGAGGAAATTACAGTCGATTTGTTTTAATTTGTATCTCTTCATTTTGTTGGGTAATATAAAAGGAAGGACAGGTTGTTTCTCTATGGACGTAGCCCAAATTGGGTGAACTACGTATATTTGTGTCTCTCTTGTTTTATGTGTTTCTATGTTTCAATTTCCACAATATTTTATGTGTTTCATTGCTCCGTTAATTATTTTCTAACAATAAAGAGGTTTTCATTTTTCTACAAGACATACAGCAAAATCAATGGAAAATCATGGATCCACAAATCTCCCTTCGTAGAGGCCAAAAGTGACTTCAGGAGCAGATGGATGACTTCAAAGCGAGCATGGCTCATATGGAATCACACGTACATGAAGCATTTTGACACCCTAGTGGAGGAGAACTTAAAAACTCAAATCTAGGTAATATGGTTGGTTAATAATGATTTTGGGACATTTCTTGCTTTTTGGACAGTTCTAGGCATTTTGGGCCACTACTCTCCGGTCTTCTTGTTTTCTCTAGCTATTATTCATGTTTTAGTGTTTGTACTTGAGGACCAATAAATCCAGTAGGAGTGAGGCCTCAAATGTTTTGAAATGGTGCAATCCACGATATAATCTTCTTTTGAATTAATAAAAAGAATGGTTAAAAAAAACTAAAAATTAAGAAAATAAGTAATCATCATATTTTATATCATTTTAATTTTAATAAAATTATATCACTTCAATGTTAATATAACACTTTAATAAAATTATTCACAATTTTAATATAAACATTAAAATTTTAACACTTTAATATAATTATTTAAATTTAAATATTTGTTGATGCCGTGAACTAAGACAACAAATATTTCCTTAATTTCAAGATTTAGAATAATACAACATCAATTTTAATTTAAAAATAAAAATAAAATAAAATAACTGATGAAACTAATAATTAATTTTAATTACTTTATAGTATTTTCTGAATTTGGACTTTTGTGAACCATAATTTGTATATGGAAACTCTTTCAGTAGAAATCACATTATAATTTTGGAGTCTACATGTTTCGAACCATCCAGTGTGGTTCATCGCCAGTAGATCTTAATAATTTTATAATAATATAGAAATATATTCATAATTATCTATTAATATATTAATGCATTAATAATATATTTATCTACACATTAATGACATATTAATAATAAATTAGCATATTTATTATATATTAATTTATATATTAACACATGTTAATTATAGTTGCTATAGTTCACATGATTAATTATAGTCAACCTTAGTTAACATGGTCATCGTAGTCAACCAGAGTGTTGTTTAGTGAACTCTAGTCAACTCAGTTGACTATTGTTGGCATGGTCAACCATTGGTAAACATGAGCATCATGTTCAACAATAGTCGATTGTAGGCATCATTTTCAAAATTCCCATAATCAACCATAAGCATCATTCCCCAACATGCTCACAAACATCAATATCTTCAACATGAACATAAGCATTCATAGCCAACCATGTCAACTATGTTTGACATGGTCAACCATATTCAACCATAATTAACAAGACCATCATGTTCAACAATAGTCAACCATAAACATTATGCTTATAGTCAACATGGGCATAAACATCGCGACACCAATTAAAGTTTGTAACTTTGGTATTAATAACTTATATAATAAATATAACACTTAATAATATTTAATATCACTTTTATAGCGCTATTATAACATTAATAGCTCTATAGCATTAATTATTGTATCATAACATAGTAATATAACTTTAACACTACTTTAACTTATATTATTCTCAATATAACTTTAATAACCTAAAAAATTGATCCCAACATCACAAACATAAAAAAAATGTTACAGTATGACGAACAACAAACAACATAACAATTGGATAAAAAAAACAATGTCATGTAGTTGTAGGCATGGTCAACAATACTCAACATGATAAACCGTAGTCAACATGGGCATCTTATTCAACCATAGTCAACATGGACATCATAGTCAATCATATTGAACATGGGTACCATGGTGAACCATAGTCACCATAGGTAGCATGGACAACCATAATCATTTTAGATAAACACTAACAAATAAAACTGACGTTATAATGTAATAAACAAAATTGATGTCACTATGTGATCAACAAGAAGTGATGTCATGTTATGACATTGCAATGTCACGAACAAAAAACAATGTTGCACGAAAAAGAAACAATGTCAGAATCAGACATAACAATTCAACGTCGTTATGTGATGACAAGAATTAACATTGCAATCTCACAAAAAGAAACAATGTTGTATTGTGATGAACAACGAAAAATGTCATAATGTGTCGAATAACATACCATGTCATAATCTGATGGCATCAAAATGTGACGAACAACAAACAACATTAGAAAGTGACAAAGAACATGCAATGTTACACTGTGAAAAACAACTAACCATGTTGCAATTTGACAAACAATAAACGTCTTCACAATGTGACAAATAGTAGATGGCACCACTATGTAATGAAAAATAAATGTAAACACAATGTGATGAATATCAAATTATGTCAAACTGTTACAAACATCAAATATCATCACAATTGGACAAAAATATTGTCACAATACAAAAAAAATATCATTGTAACCTGCATGGTCAAGTATGTTTAACTAATTAAACCATGGTAGTATCTTAGTTGATCATTGTGAAACACAATGAACCATGGTCATATGTGGTTGAGCATTACCAACTTTAAACAAGGTCAACCATGTTCAACATGGTCAAAAGGCCAAGCATGTTCAACCAAGGTGAAAAATGGTTAAACCACATTCAAAAATTCTTTATATGGTTAACATTGTCTAGCATAATTTCAATTTATAATTATAATTGTTATTTGTAAATTATTTATAAATAATTAGAAATATAGATACTTAAACCCTAAAGAGAAAAATAAAAAGTATACATCACAATGTGACAAATAAAAAGCTATGCCTCAATGTGAGAATAAAAAAATCGACAACATTGTGTAACAAACAAATGTTGGTGTCAATATATGACTAATATGTATCGACATCACAATGTGACGTACACAAATTGATGTTGTGTTTTGAGCAATAAAAAATATGGCATGACAATGCATCGAACAAATATCCATGTCACAATATGACAAACAAAACCAATGTGAATGTAGGTCAAGTTTAGTTATCTTCGACAACCATCGACAACAAGGTCAATTGTGGTGAACTTGGTCAAAGAATCCTTAGCCATGGACAACATGCACAACATTAGCAACCCTTGTTAAACACGGTCAACTAGTCTACATGGTCAACCATGGTAAAAAAAAATGATTAACCATAACCATCTATAGTTAAATAATGACAACCATGTTCACTCATAAGTAAGCATAGGTGACCATAATCAACCATGGTTAAACAAGCTCAGTGGTGGTCAAACAAGCTCAGCGATAGTCAAACATGATCATCATGGACAAACATGGTCAACAAGTTCAACCATGGTCAACCCAACTCAACTATATTCAACCATGGCCATAGATACTTTAATTGGTCAATCATGGTCAATGATGTTTGACCATGGTTAAAGATGGTAAACACGTTCACCCATTACCAACAATAAATAATCATATACAACATGGTCAACCATGATGAACTTGGTTAAATGATGCTCAACCATGATTAACATGGCCAACATATTAATCAACCATGGTCAAACATGGTTGTGGTCTACATGGTCAACCATGTTCAATCGTAGCTCACATGATCAACCATAGTCATCTATAGTTAAATTTTAACAACAATGGTCAAACATGTTCCCCATAGTCACCCATAGTTGACCATAGTCAACCTTTGTTTAACAGGCTCAACAATGGTCAAACATAGTCACCAAGTTCAACCTTAGTCAACCATGTTCAACATGATCAAACTAGCAAAATAATGGTCGACCATGGTGTCCATACTCATCCATGCTCAACCAAAGTAACCATGGACAACATGGTCAAATCATACCCATCCATGTCCATCCATGGTCATGCATAATCTACCATAATCTGTCCTCTTCATCCCTCGTCAACCATGGCTGACCATGGTCAATTAAGTCAACCATGATCTGCCTCAATCAACAATGATCAACCCTCTTCAACCATGGTTGACCTCATCAACCCTTTTCAACCATTAATGTAACCATTTCCTAAAAATTAATGTAACATTAATATTAGCATTAATGTAACATCAACCATGGTCAACCATTATCAACATTAATGTAATTTTAATGTAACAATGTAGCAATGGTCAACTTTATTGTAACATTGTTAGATGAATGTAACATAAATACATCGTTACATTAATGATTGACCATGGTCAACCCTCTTCAACCTTGTCAACCATGGTCAACCATAACCTTTCATCTTAGTCCTTGATCAACAAGGTCGACTATAGTCAACTTGATCAACCATGGTCAACCATGACCAACCTCATCAACCTTGTTAACCATTAATGTAACCAAATTGTGTAACATTAATGTGCATCAACCATGGTTGACAATGGTCAATATTAACTTCACATTAATGTAACGATGATCAACATTAATGTAACATAAATAAATTGTCACATTAATGTTTGACCATGGTCAACTTCATTCAACCATTGTCAACCTCAATCAATCATGTTCAACCTCAATTAACTTTGTCAACCATGGTCAACCATCAACAACCCTTGTTGACCATGGTCAATCATTGTGAACCATTTTTAACCATAGTCAGCGAACATGAACCATAGTCAACCATGGTCAACAAATCTACACCACACACATCAAGGGTGAACTACCACAACCACATTATTTGATGTGGTTGATATACATCAATCGAGAGCATTTTCCACCTTTTATAAATCAATCAACGTATGAAAATGACATTGATCAACATGTATCAACCACATATACTAATATGAGTATGCTAGTATATAACTTGTACCATATCATTTTTTTATCTTCTTACAACGAAAAACAATATCTATTTTTTAATTTTTTTACACGATAAATCACTAACTCAATGGAGTAATCTGGGTGATAGTCTGCTCCTTAAATTTTATTACAACAAATCAAAAATATAACCCCTATGAAATTTAAAACCAAATAAAATGAATAACCTCCCATTATACCAATCACTAAATCATCCCATGAAAACACACAAATAATCTATTATAAGATTTTTGAAGGATTATTTCACTATTTTAAATTTTGATTCTTCAAAACAAACCTTCCCATCGTGTTAGATTTCACGTTAAAAATAAAAATAACAAACAAATAATCTAACCATGGACTGCCACTATGGTATAGCTAATGCCAGCGATGGATTCAAGGATTCTCTTTCATCACCATTACCGCCCTCCATTCGGCATTCCCATAAAGCACATCATTTTTCTCTGCAATGTTCGTCTTCACGCCAATTCTCTTACAGTGTTTGAACATCCTAATCAAACGCCAGACTCTGCTGCACAATCCAGCAATCTCAACATTGATTACAGATACCATGCATTGGAAAATCCCAATATCAATGCTAATGCATACGCTTCTCTATTGCAGGCATGTACACACGTGAAGTTACTCAAAAAATCCATGCCCACATCCTTATCACAGGGCTGCACCATAATAACAACACTCTGCAAACCAAACTTGTGACCATGTATGCTGTGTTGGGATACATGGAGTATGCCCGCCAAGTGTTTGATAAAATATTCCAGCGAGATGTTTTCATATATAATGTGATGATGAAGGCGTATACTCGCAATGGCCTCTGTCATGAAGCTCTTAAGCTTTATTATCAAATGTATGGTACTGTTATGGAACCTGATAAGTTCACTTTTCCCTTTGTGCTCAAGGCTTGTGCTGGTTTAATAGCTATGCAAGAGGGCAAGGAGGTTCATGGTCATGTAATAAGAACTGGACTTCATTCAGATGTTTTTGTGGCGACCGCACTTGTAGACATGTATGCCAAATGCGGAAATATGGAGGATGCACGGCGAGTGTTTGACAAAATGTCCGAGAGAGATGCCGTTGCTTGGAATGCCATGATTGTTGGTTATTCACAGAATGGACATGGGAATCAGGCCTTAGTGATCTTTTATGAAATGCAGCTTGCTGGTGCAGTAATGAATCTGATCACCATGGTGAGCGTGATCCAAGCATGTACGCATTTGGCAGCTCTGCAACAAGGTATGTCGATGCATGGTTACATGATTCGGAGATTGTTAGAGTCAGATGTCTTCGTGGAGAATTCCCTTGTTGCCATGTATGCGAAGTTCGGGTGTATAGAGAATTCCCTGCAATTGTTCAACAGAATGCCTGGAAGGAATGTTGTTTCATGGAATGCGATGATTACTGGCTATACGCAGAATGGGTTTGCTGACGAAGCTTTGGAGCTCTTTCATCAAATGCAATGTGCAGAAGTGACACCGGACTTTGTTACAATTCAGTGTGTACTTCAAGCATGTGCTAATTTAGGTAATCTGCAGCTAGGCAAGCAGATCCATGCCTACATTATTCGTAACAGATTGGAGTTGGATGTCTTTATCGGGAATTCACTTGTGATCATGTACAGCAAGTGTGGAAGTATAGAATCTGCGAGAGAATTGTTTGACAATATGACTATAAGAAATGTGGTCTCGTGGAATGCAATGATTGCAGGGTGTGCAGAGAGTGGAGATGCGAAAGAGGCCTTGACACTCTTTTATGAAATGCAACTGGAAGGGGTAACACCTACGTTGGTCACTATGGTTAGTGTACTCCAGGCATGTGCTCATTTAGGAGATTTTGAACAAGGCAAATTGATGCATGACTATATTGTTCAACGTGATTTTGAGTCTGATATTTCTATTGGAAATTCTCTGATAACCATGTACACAAGGTGTGGGAGTATAGAAGCTGCACATCAGCTATTTGGCAGAATGTCTGAAAGAAATGCGGTTTCATGGAATGCTTTAATTGCTGGATATGCGCAGAATGGACAAACTAACAAAGCCCTAACACTTTTTCACGAAATGCAGCTGGCAAATGTGATGCCCAACTCAGTCACTGTGGCTAGCATCCTACCAGCTTGTGCCTCTTTGGCAGCTCTGCAACAGGGTAAAAGGATTCATGGTTACGTAATCAGAAATGGATTTGAATTAGATGTTTTTGTGGGGACTGCCCTTATTGACATGTATTCAAAATGTGAAAGTGTAGAGATTGCGGAGCAAATCTTCAATAGAATGCACAAAAGAAATGTGGTCACATGGAATGCAATGATTGCAGGCTATTCTTATAATGGGCATGCCAATAAGGCTTTGGCTTGCTTTTCTGAGATGCAACTAGCAGAGGTTCACGCAGATTCAACCACCATGGCAAGTTTGCTTCAGGCATGTTCATATTCAGGAATACTGCAGCAGGGCCAATTTGTTCACAGTTGCATTATTCAAAGTGGATTTGAGTCAGGTGATTTTGTGCAGAATTCACTTGTAGCTATGTATGCCAAGTCCGGGAGTATAAATATCGCGCGCAATTTGTTTGATGGGATGCATAAAAAAAGTGTGGTCTCATGGAATGCAATGATTGCTGGATATTTTCAGAATGGTATGGAAAATGAGGCCTTCAATCTGTTTCATGAAATGCTACAGGCAAGTGTGCCTCCTGACCTGGTGACCATGGTGAGTGTTCTTCCTGCATATGGCCATTTAGCTTCTCTACAACAGGGCAAGTTGATACATGGTTACATGCTTAGAAATGCATTTGAATCGCATGTTTTTGTGGGGACTGCATTAATTGACATGTATGCCAAATGTGGGAGCATCAAGATTGCACGCAAATTGTTCGATCACGTGTCTAACAAAAATGTTGTCTCATGGAATGCAATGATAGTAGGATATGGAATGCATGGGCATGGCGAGGATGCCCTTGTGCTTTTTAGACAAATGCAACACAGAGGCTTGAAGCCAAATGAGATCACCTTCCTTTCTGTTCTGTCAGCATGCAGTCATGCAGGCCTGGTGGATGAAGGTTGGAAATGCTATAACTGTATGACTCTAGACTATGCAATCATACCTACTGTAGAACACTATGCTTGCATGGTCGACCTTCTTGGGCGTGCTGTGCATCTAAATGAGGCACTGGAATTTATTGAAAAGATGCCAATAGAACCTGGTGCTAGTGTGTGGGGAGCCTTTCTTGGTTCATGCAGAATTCATCGCAATATAGAGCTAGGAGAACATGTGGCAGAACTCCTTTTCAATTTAGATCCTGATAATGGCGGGTATTATGTACTGTTGTCTAATATATATGCTGCAGCTGGCAGGTGGGATGATGTAGCCAAAGTGAGAAAAATGATGAAAGACAGGGATGTGAAAAAGTCCCCAGGATGCAGCTTGATTGAAGTAAATAATAAGCTCCATTCATTCGTTGTTGGTGACATATCACACCCTCAAACACAGGCAATTTATGCCATGTTAGAGACCTTGGCTATGCAGATGCAGGCAGCAGGGTATGTGCCTTGCACAGACTTTGTGCTGCATGATGTGGAAGAAGAAGTCAAGGAAAACATGCTTTTCGTTCATAGTGAAAAATTAGCTATTGCTTTTGGTCTTATCAGTACAAGTTCTGGGACATCTATTAGGATTACCAAAAATCTTCGTGTTTGTGGTGACTGCCATATTGCCACAAAATTCATCTCCAAGATTGTCAAACGAGAAATCATAATGAGGGATTTAAACCGTTTCCACCACTTTAAAGATGGATTATGTTCTTGTGGGGATTACTGGTAGTGGTGACACTCACTAAGCAACAAAAAAGAAACTTGTATAGCTACAATTTGTAGCCCAAGCCTAGATTTTATTTAGCTTTCAGAGATGAGGATGTAGTCTCTTTAATGGCATCCAGTAAAATTGGAACTTTAAAGATGGATTATGTTCTTATCAGTACATGTTAGGGTCAGTCTAGTCATACTGCCATCAGTGATCAAAACTGCTCTTTTGCATTTGCATATTAGGTGTCTCATACCAATAAATTTCACCATTCCGCTAGGTCATGGATTCATTGATGGTAGTAATTTTTATCAGTTTTCCCTCATAAGGTACTTGTTGATTCTCCTCCCTATGGTCTTCAGTCATTAGTCACTTTCATTCTCAAAATCATATCAGTAGGTCATAGGATGGGTCTCATTAGTCTCTAAGGTCTCGCCATGGTCAAATTAATGAGTCAAGTGTCAATAAAGATCAGCAAGGTCATGAGGATATCAATAAATTCAAAGTTACAGCACCTGGAAGATCAACGAAACATTTTATCCATCTTGATGCAATCTTCACCTCAAAACATGTTTTGAGGTGAAAACATGATACTTTTCCTTTCAGCCACAATTCAGAAGCTGTTATCTCCACAAGGTGATGTCCCTGCCTTGCAAAGACGTTTTCCGCAGCATGTTCAGCACTAGATCATCTTCAAAGCAGATCCATCAGAAAGAGCCCGGAAAGAGCTTTCCAACGGTATACTACACTATTAAAACTGACTTCTGGATTGAAATTTATGCTTAGGTGAAGTAAAATGCCCTTTATTCCCTAAGCCCCCCTATTTCCCATGTCTCCCCTTTAAACTTTATGTTCAAATCCCTTTAAAAACCCCTTTCTTCCCCCTTCCGATTATAATATCGCATTATAAAACAATTTAATAAAAGATGTGATTCTATTACCCAACCACTTCCCCTCCATGCCTTTGGACTTTATAATAAAAAAAATTCATATTACAAAGTCCCTCCCCTTAAACACTTCTCCGACCAATACTCCACAAACTTTATAACAAAGTTATATCATATATATAAACCCCACCACTTTCGCACAAAATCGCAAGATCGCAAGTTTAGAAATTCAAGTGTCTTGTTGATGTGGATATTTGCGATGTGCGATCATCGCAAATTCCCATCGCAAAAATCCCCGTCACAATATTCCCCTCGCAAAAATCCCCGTCGCAAAAGTTTCCGTCGCAAATTTCCCATCGCAAAATTCGATCGCATCGCACATTCTGATGCGATTACCCCCGCTCCCCTCCAATTTTGCGATTGCGATTGAATGTCGGGCCCACCATACTATACTTCCGCCCGTTCATGTATTAAAGGGCCTTTTTCCTTTGTTAAACCCGAAATTTGGTTTTAAACTTATATGCAAAGGGTTTTCCCCAATCGCATCGCAAATATTATATGCACCATCCCGCCTCCTCTCCTTCCTCCTTATTCACCATTTTTCCCTTCACTAAAGGCAAAGTTTCGTTCAAAGTCATTTTTATTAAAAAGTCAGAGAATAAAGAAATAATGGAAAGCGGAACGACAGAGGCCGAAGAAACATAAATGTAACAGTCGCATCTTCAGCAATGATTCTAAAGGATCCACGCTACAGGTTTTGCTTCCTCATTGGATATCCGAAAATTTCAAATGAGATAATGTAACGCAGCCCTTCCTTTACGAAGAGATGGTTGGCTTTTGGCCTTCCATCTTCAGTTGAGATTTCTCCTCTTCCCATCGATTCGTATTCCTGCAAATCTGTCTATTTATTGTAAATTCTAATTATTTGCAGGGGTCTGAAAATCTGAGGTCTGAAAACTCAGAAGTAAGGGAATAGTGTGGTAGTGAGCTCTGCGCTTCGTTGTACAGTTTGGCAGGGAATTAATAAAGTGATGCAGCTCTGATTTGTGGGATTCATGTGGTATGAGTTTTAGCATATGTCTCTTCTTTGTGTTTCATATGTACATTGTTATGTTTCACCATTCATTCATAAACACTTCCAGTTGAATGTTTTCAAGTTAGAAAGGTAGAATCCATTTTATATGCTTTGCCTTGGGGAATCATTCATACTCTGTGTATTTTTTTCTGTTTGAAAAGGATCCATTTAATGTGCCCTTTTCAGCTTCTTAACAGTGTTTCCACATCATCTTATTTCAATTTGATTGCTAAATCTCCTGCCTAGCTTGCCCCATGAAATACCCTGTATCCTGATTTAATTCCTCAGCTCATGCTGTCCTTTTGTCCCATACATCCCTGAAACTTCAGTCATTTATGAAAACCCTTCTTCCCGTTTATATATCTAGCCTAAAATCAGTTCATTATTGTTTTATTGAATATCTATTCTACGGAGAGAGCCCTCTCCTGTCCTTGTAGGGCTAGCTACAAGGATGAGCGTGGTTTAGTTGTTACCCTGATTTGCCTTTTTCAGCTTAAGGTTCAGATTGGGTGCTAACATCTCTGGCGACTCCATTGGGGACCATTTACAAAAATTTTGCATAGAAGATTTATCACCCCAGTAATATTTTTCTTGTAAAGTCTCGATGATGATATTTCAGAGTTTTTTAGGCTGATATAAATATTGTACAGTAGTAAGTTGACCACACTGGCTTCAAGAAGATATACAAGGGCTAATCCTGATCCAAACCCTCACCCTGTGTTTGAAAATCCAAATCTTATCCCAAGAATAATCAGAAGACATGAGGTATCACTAAGTCCTACACCTATTTCCAGGTCCCACACTTGGCCCAGCGAGTGTTTTTTTGTAGAAGAGCTTTCTTTTGACGAGAGTTTTGTTCTCTCTTTGTTTAGAAGTAAGTCTGAAACTGCACTCGAAGACACAGTTTTAGATCCGGAGTTTCTTGTAGATATTGAAGTTCAGAGAGCAAATTCTTCCATTGATGACTACATTTTGAATTCTCCTCAGTCCATCACTGCAACTTATATTCCTGAGCCTTCAGAATCATCAGGGCCAGCATTCCATTCCCCTGATTCATCAGCATCCCCTTCAGTCAACTCCCAGTTATCATCTCCTCTGACAGCCCCTCCCCCAAATCCTATAAATCTTGTTGGAAGCCCACCCAGAGTCATGGCTGCCCGGTACACACCCTTGGTTTTACCTTAGGTCCTCAATGATATGCCTGCTGATTATCAGAGTAAAATTCCTATCTTTGATGCCACTCAGGGCATTACGGCCCAGCAGCATGTTGATAAGATGAATGACTTTTTTGACTTGCATGAAATAGAAGAAGAGAATGTAGCTACCAGACTGTTTGTTCAAAGCTTCGGAGGTGAAGTGAGAAAGTGGTTTAGAGCCTTACAGGCAGGCTCTATTCGCACTTTACTCGAGTTACACACACAGTTCTTAGACCGGTGGGAGGTGAAAAAGAACCCACACCAAATTCTGTCTGAATATGAGAATATGAAAAGAAATGTGGGTGAAACTGTGCAAGACTATTGTTTAAGATTCAATGCTGCATACAATGCTATTCCGACTAACCTCAAACCTCCTGTGGATTCAGCGATGCTGAAGTTTCCGGATGGTTTTGATGCCGATATGGCATATCAGCTGCGTGAAAGAGATCCACCGTCACTTGAAGAAATGCAAAAGATAGCAGTAAGCGTTGAAGCTAATCTGTTGGCTAGAAGGGCTCGAGCCAGAGCTGAAAAGAAAGTCGTGGTGAAAGAGGAAGCCTCCCCTTCGGACAACAAAATGGACACACTGATTCGTACAATGGAAAAGATGGTTGATCGATTAACGATTTCGGATAGACCTAAACCCCAAATAAGAAATCCGAATTTCAGAGGACAGCAACAGCCACAATTCAGAATTAGACAAAGAGAACAGAAAGCGCAAGACCAAACAGCACCACAGCAGCAGATCAAAACGCCTTTGCAGCAGAACTACGTGCAAGGGACTGATTCAGATGACGACGGTCCTCTGTTTGAAACCAATCATTTTTTCACAGCTGATGGTGCGCCCATTTTCCTCACAGAAGACGAAGAATACACAGTGGCGACTCCAGACATTCAAGGAGACGAAAACTTCATTTTGGAAAACGACGTGGTGTTAGAAGAAGAATCTGACGACTGCCAGAGAGGGTATATGAACGCTTTATCAGCCCAGCAGAGGAAATATTCTCTGCGGAACAGAAACATCACAATCAGTCCCATCCAGAAAAGAAAAGAACTCCAAGAGAAGGACGAGGCACAAAAAAAGGGAACAGAGCCGGCCAAACCTTCATCCAGCAAAACACCTGCAGTTACTAATACAACAAATGGAAAAAGCCAGCAGAGCATAGCGAAGGAGCAAACGGAGAAGAAGGACCCTCCCATTAAAGAGGTAGAAAAAGCTCCCTCCTTTAATTTAGAAAGTGAAATTTCCAAGTTGAAAGTGTCTGTGCCCCTGACTGAGTTGGTGAAGAATAGTATATATAAAAGTCAGGTGTCTAAAGTCTTGCAAATCGACCCTCTTTCTGATATGGTTAACGTGGAAGATGACTATCCTGAACTTATTTTTGGTCCAGCCACGCAAGAGTCAGAAGAAAATGAGGTACCTCCCTTTTACCTAAGTCTTAGGTTGCATGAGTTTGTCTTGCATAACGCCATGTTGGACTCAGGGGCCTCACATAATTTGATGCCCAAAGCTGTCATGGAGAAGTTGGGCCTGGATGTTACTAGAAAATACCATGATTTGTATTCTTTTGATTCAAGTAGGGTCCATTGTATTGGTCTCATCAAAGATTTAGTAGTGTCTTTAGATCAAATCCCAGCCAAAAATGTCTTGATGGATGTAGTTGTCGCTGATATCCCACTACGGTTTGAGATGCTTCTATCTAGGTCTTGGGGTGCAAAACTTAAGGGGACCATACAGCTTGATTTCTCCTATGCCACAATCCCTGTATTTGGCCAGTTGAGAAAGTTATATAGGGAAAAGAAAATGAAATACATGATCACTAGCAAAGACAAGCCAGTAAATCATCCCATCAATGCAGTCCACACAGATTTAGAGTCTTTCGTCTTATATTCAGATGGTGGTTTAAATGATGAAGATGTTCAGTTGGTACAAGTGGAGGAGATACCCAAGATTTCAGAAAATTTCAGAGAGGTCCTCGAAAAGGAAAAGAACAAAGCAGCAAATACCTCTGAGCCTCCTGCCTGCCAGCAGCAAAAGGACAGAGAACAGCCAGAAACCAGCCAAGGTGAAAAGAAAGAAAAAACTAAATTTCAGCATCTACAAGAAGAAGAAGAAGGCCTATGGGGTATGGACTTTGATGGAGCGGTTAGTAAGGATGGAGCAGGTATCGGAATATGGATTCGGAGCCCTGTTTTCCAGCCTGAGAAAGTTCCTAGTAATGTTAGAGTATGTGCTTATAAGCTGGCCTTTGACTGCTCCAACAATGAAGCAGAATATGAAGCTCTGATCACAGGCCTAAAAATCTTGAAGAAGTTGAAGGCAAAAAGGATTTCTGTGTATGGTGACTCTGAGTTAATAATCAAACAGGTGAAGGGAGAATACCAAGCTAAACATCCAAGACTGAGGGCATACAGAAATGCAGTTCTGGACATTTTGAAGACATTCCCAGAGTACACTTTGACAGCAGTGCCCAGGATGCAGAATCTTATTGCGGATTCTCTTGCCACTACCGCAAGTAACCTGAAGATTTCGATGAACTCCAACAATAAGTTTGAAATATATGTAAAACATAGGCCTGCTGTTCCGGACAATTTAAGGTATTGGCAAGTATTTTGGGATGATAATGAGATAAATGCATTTTTGCAGGGTGATGGAAAATTTAAGGACACTCCCATAGAAGGTGAGTATGTAGTTGATGATCAAGAATTGGAAGCAAACCAGATGGACATATTGCAGCTGAAAGATAATGTAATTCCTAGAGGTCTCATACCTCTGGAGGAGCTGTTTGATCAAGACGATGTTGCCAAGAAGCCAAGCTTGGTGCCCACAGAGAAAGGAGTTGAAGATGTGAATATTGGAACAGTTGATCAGCACAAGTTTGTCAAATTGTCAAAGACATTGTCCCCTGAAGCGAGGGAGAAGTATGTGACGTTGCTTTCTGAATTTTCTGATGTATTTGCATGGGATTATTCAGACTTAAAGGTGTATGATAAGAACATAATCCAACATACTATTCCTATCAAGCCGGATCAGAAGCCTTTCAGACAGAAGCTGAGAAGAATCAATCCAAAGCTGCTGCCATCAATTGAAAAGGAGGTAAACAGGTTGTACAAAGCAGGAATCATAGTTCCTATTAGATTTTTCGACTGGATTTTGAATTTGGTCCCAGTGCGTAAGAAGACTGGAGAAATAAGGTTGTGTATAGATTTTCGGAACTTGAATAAGGCCTCCCTAAAAGATAATTATCCACTTTTGAAGATGGACCATATTCTGTAGAGAGTAGTTGGAGCATCCAGGATGTCACTACTTGATGGCTACTCAGGCTACAACCAAATCTTGGTGCATGAGAAGGACCAAGATAAAACTGCCTTCACAACACCCTGGGGAACCTTCCAGTATGCCAAAATGCATTTTGGACTGAAGAATGCAGGAGCTACTTTCCAGCGTGCAATAGACATCGCTTTTGCAAATGAAAAAGATGTTTTTTTGGTAGTTTATTTGGATGACTTGACCGTGTTTTCAGGTTCAGATGATGAGCATTTGCACCATCTAAGAGTGGTTTTTCAGCGTTGTAGAAAATTTGGAATTTCTCTCAATCCCAAGAAGTGTCTCTTTGCCATGGATGAAGGCAAGCTGCTGGGGCATATCATCTCCAAAGATGGTATTCGCATTGATCCGGCTAGAGTGGAGGCAATTCAACTCATAGACCTGCCATGACACAAGAAGGAGATTCAGGCTTTTAATGGTAAGATGAACTTCTTACGTCGATTTATACCCAATCTGGATGAACATTTGAGGGAAATGACTAATATACTGAAGAAAGATAGCACTGTTAAATGGAGTGAGGAGGCTATCAAATCATTCAATCTGGTAAAGTTTGCTCTGTCCAATGCCCCAGTTTTGATCAGTCCCGACTACACTCAAGACTTTATAATATTTTCATTTGCATCTGAGCACACTTTGGCCGTTGTTTTAATGCAAAAGAGAGACGAGATAGAAAAGCCAATTACCTTCTTTAGTAGGACTATTAGAGACGCTGCTTTGAAATATAATATTATCGAAAAACAGGCATTGGCTCTCATCAAGGCATTGAAGGATTTCAGGGTCTACATCCTACATTCACATACTATAGCATATGTCCCTAACGCTGCAGTGAAGGATGTGTTAATACAAACTGATCCAGAAGGTCGAAGAGGTAAATGGATAGCTGCCATGTTAGAGTACGATCTGGAGATCAAGCCCACGAAGTTGATCAAAGGCCAAGGCTTGGCGAAATTGATGGCCCAATCAAATCTGCGCGCCTTAGATATAAACCTTATAACAGCAGTGGCAGAAGAGGAAGATGAAGGTTTGCTGGTTCCAATTGCGGATATTTTTCTACAGTCCCCGTGGTATTCAGATATCGTCTATGTCCTTCAGCATTTGTCACCTCCTACCAGCATGTCTAAGAGTAAAGGTAGATCTCTGAAGCTAAAATCTGCAAAATATTGCATTTTAGACAGCGCTCTATATTGGAAAGACTCGGGAGGTGTTCTACTCAATTGTTTGGTTGAAGAAGAAGCGCAGAAGGTAATGCACGAGTTTCACAAAGGTGACTGTGGCGGTCACTTGTTTTGGAAGACTACAGCTAATAAGATATTGAGAGCAGGATATTATTGGCCCACCTTATTTTCTGATTTATATAAGACAGTGATGAAATGTCATGAATGCCAAATTTTCCAAGGGAAGAAGAAATTGCTTCCACTCCCTTTGAAACCAGTTTCAGTGAACGCACCATTTCAGCAATGGGGGCTCGATTTCATTGGAGAAATTCATCCCGCATCCTCAGCACAACACCGATGGATATTGACCAGGACAGATTACTTTACGAAATGGATCGAGGCCGTCCCAGCCAGGCAAGCAACAGACACGGTAATCATTCAATTCCTGGAATCGAATATTTTATCTCGTTTTGGCTGCCCATGCAAAATCGTAGCAAACAATGCAGCAACGTTCAGATCCAAGAAAATGATCGACTTTTGTGATAAATACAACATCGCGCTGGGCCATTCGACAGCTTATTATCCACAAGGCAATGGCCTGGATGAGTCCTCTAACAAATCGCTAGTGAATATAATTAAGAAAATGCTCGAGGCAAACAAAAGAAATTGGCACCGAAAGCTCATCAACGCACTGTGGGTAGACAGAGTTAGCAGTAAAAGATCAATAGGTATGTCACCATTTGAGCTGGTTTATGGTACTGATGCTGTCTTTCCTACATCCCTTACAGTGTCAATTATGAGATTATTGCAAGAAGTTGACAGTGAGGACAATGACAATCAACGAAGGATCAATCAAATGATCCACCTCCAACAAAACAAGAGAGGAAGTGTCACAGAATGCTATTCAGTTGCAGGAGAAGATTAAAAAGATCTATGACAGGAAGACAAAAGCAGAAAAGTTTCAGCTAGATGATATAGTGTTGAAATGGGATGCCAGAAATGAAGACAAAGGGAAGCATGGTAAGTTCGACAATCTGTGGAAAGGACCATACAGGATTTCAGCTTACAGAGGACAGAATGTCTTCTTGCTTTCAGAAATGGATGGCCAAGATTGCCCTGGAGGAGCAGTGAATGGTAGGCTTTTGAAGCACTACCATTGTTGAAAACAAAGAATCAGAATCTATGTCATCACCATTGTATATACCATGTTATGTTTATCAGAAGTGAAGAGTACACAATCATTGAAGTTTGGGGCCCGAGGTGAAGGCTATAAAACTTGAAGGTTATGTGTATGGTTTGGTTTTATTTCAGTCTTTCAGTCTTAGTCTTGAGTCAGTGTCAGTTTGCATTGTATCAGTTTTTCAGTATTTTTGACTCCATGCCCCAATGGATAAGGCTACTTGGTCTACGGTGTTCTTGGCATCTCCAAGGAGCTACCATCCCCATTAGAGCCAATGTCAGGGTCAGTCTAGTCATACTGCCATCAGTGATCAAAACTGCTCTTTTGCATTTGCATATTAGGTGTCTCATATCAATAAATTTCACCATTCCGCTAGGTCATGGATTCATTGATGGTAGTAATTTTTATCAGTTTTCCCTCATAAGGTACTTTCTGATTCTCCTCCCTATGGTCTTCAGTCATTAGTCACTTTCATTCTCAAAATCATATCAGTAGGTCATAGGATGGGTCTCATTAGTCTCTAAGGTCTCACCATGGTCAAATTAATGAGTCAAGTGTCAATAAAGATCAGCAAGGTCATGAGGATGTCAATAAATTCAAAGTTACAGCACCTGGAAGATCAACGAAACATTTTATCCATCTTGATGCAATCTTCACCTCAAAACATGTTTTGAGGTGAAAACATGATACTTTTCCTTTCAGCCACAATTCAGAAGCTGTTATCTCCACAAGGTGATGTCCCTGCCTTGCAAAGACGTTTTCCGCAACATGTTCAGCACTAGATCTTCAAAGCAGATCCATCAGAAAGAGCCCGGAAAGAGCTTTCCAACAGTATACTACACTCTTAAAACTGACTTCTGGATTGAAATTTATGCTTAGGTGAAGTAAAATGCCCTATATTCCCTGAGCCCCCCTATTTCCCATGTCTCCCCTTTAAACTTTATGTTCAAATCCCTTTAAAAACCCCTTTCTTCCCCCTTCCGATTATAATATCGCATTATAAAACCATTTAATAAAATATGTGATTCTATTACCCAACCACTTCCCCTCCATGCCTTTGGACTTTATAAGAAAAAAAATTCATATTACAAAGTCCCTCCCCTTAAACACTTCTCCGACCAATACTCCACAAACTTTATAACAAAGTTATATCATATATATAAACCCCACCACTTTAGCGCAAAATCGCAAGATCGCAAGTTTAGAAATTCAAGTGTCTTGTTGATGTGGATATTTGCGATGTGCGATCATCGCAAATTCCCATCGCAAAAATCCCCGTCGCAATATTCCCATCGCAAAAATCCCCGTCGCAAAAGTTTCCGTCGCAAAATTCGATCGCATCGCACATTCTGATGCGATTACCCCCACTCCCCTCTAATTTTACGATTGCGATTGAATGTCGGGCCCACCATACTATACTTCCGCCCGTTCATGTATTAAAGGGCCTTTTTCCTTTGATAAACCCGAAATTTGGTTTTAAACTTATATGCAAAGGGTTTTCCCCAATCGCATCGCAAATATTATATGCACCATCCCGCCTCCTCTCCTTCCTCCTTATTCACCATTTTTCCCTTCACTAAAGGCAAAGTTTCGTTCAAAGTCATTTTTATTAAAAAGTCAGAGAATAAAGAAATAATGGAAAGCGGAACAACAGAGGCCGAAGAAACAGAAATGTAACAGTCGCATCTTCAGCAATGATTCTAAAGGATCCACGCTACAGGTTTTGCCTCCTCATTGGATATCTGAAAATTTCAAATGAGATAATGTAACGCAGCCCTTCCTTTACGAAGAGATGGTTGGCTTTTAGCCTTCCATCTTAAGTTGAGATTTCCTCTTCCCATCGATTCGTATTCCTGCAAATCTGTCTATTTATTGTAAATTCTAATTATTTGCAAGGGTCTGAAAATCTGAGGTCTGAAAACTCAGAAGTAAGGGAATAGTGTGGTAGTGAGCTCTGCGCTCCGTTGTACAATTTGGCAGGGAATTAATAAAGTGATGCAGCTCTGATTTGTGGGATTCATGTGGTATGAGTTTTAGCATATGTCTCTTCTTTGTGTTTCATATGTACATTGTTATGTTTCACCATTCATTCATAAACACTTCCAGTTGAATGTTTTCAAGTTAGAAAGGTAGAATCCATTTTATATGCTCTGCCTTGGGGAATCATTCATACTCTGTGTATTTTCTTCTGTTTGAAAATGATCCATTTAATGTGCCCTTTTCAGCTTCTTAACAGTGTTTCCACTTCATCTTATTTCAATTTGATTGCTAAATCTCCTGCCTATCTTGCCCCATGAAATACTCTGTATCCTGATTTAATTCCTCAACTCATGCTGTCCTTTTGTCCCATACATCCCTGAAACTTCAGTCATTTATGAAAACCCTTCTTCCCGTTTATATATCTAGCCTAAAATCAGTTCATTATTGTTTTATTGAATAGCTATTCTACGGAGAGAGCCCTCTCCTGTCCTTGTAGGGCTAGCTACAAGGCTGAGCGTGGTTTAGTTGTTACCCTGATTTTCCTTTTCAGCCTGAGGTTCAGATTGGGTGCTAACACATTCGTTGTTGGTGACATATCACACCCTCAAACACAGGCAATTTATGCCATGTTAGAGACCTTGGCTATGCAAATGCAGGCAGCAGAGTATGTGCCTTGCACAGACTTTGTGCTGCATGATGTGGAAGAAGAAGTCAAGGAAAACATGCTCTTCGTTCATAGTGAAAAATTAGCTATTGCTTTTGGTCTTATCAGTACAAGTTTTGGGACATCTATTAGGATTACCAAAAATCTTCGTGTTTGTGGTGACTGCCATATTGCCACAAAATTCATCTCCAAGATTGTCAAACGAGAAATCATAATGAGGGATTTAAACCGTAATGAGGGATTTAAACCGTTTCCACAACTTTAAAGATGGATTATGTTCTTGTGGGGATTACTGGTAGTGGTGACACTCATTAAACTAAGCAACAAAACAGAAACTTGTATAGCTACAATTTGTAGCCCAAGCCTAGATTTTATTTAGCTTTCAGAGATGAGGATGTAGTCTCTTTAATGGCATCCAGTAAAATTGGAATGAGACAAAGAAGACTACCAAGACGTCTGCCTATGGATGACATGACAAAGACAAGTTAAGAAAAAGTCCATTTTTTTTTGGCATGAGCATGTCCTCTAACAACAAAGTGGTTAAGTGTCAGATAAAAGTTGCAAGTTCCATGCTCATATGCTCCAATTTGCTGCAGTGTGCTAGTCAAACTCAAGTTGACTATTATCAAAATTGGGTTCTATACCAACTAGTTTGCCATTACTCATACTTAAACTAATGTCGTTCAATTGATAGGACTGTTATAACTGTATCAAACCACACTCAGTAATAAATAGATTTCACTTCAAGAAAAAAAGACAAACATATATCCATCTTAACCATGGATCTATTAAGTACATAAAAGGAACCTTGAGGTTTGTTAAATAAATCCAATGTGAAGTATCGGAACCTTGAGGTTTGTTAAATAAATCCAAGGTGAAGTATCGATGCAGTGGCGTCATACAAGTCTTTGCAAATGATAATGCAGGACAGAGGGCATACTTCAAGTTATGGCTTGCATATGTTTGTGCATGGAGGTTAGGTCAGACCTGTGTGTCATGCCACGTGTGAATTGGGCGTAACAGTGGTGCTGAGACAGGGAAAATCTGGTGGGAATATGGTCAAAAAGTGCATCTCAGTGATAGCCAAATTGGGAAAAAGGTGGCACGAGTTGCGGAGATCAGCATGTAGGAAGACGAGGCACTCGAGGAAGCCAGGAAATCGAAGTGTGGATCGACAGAGCAGGTACATGATCAGTCTCACATATGGCAAAGACGATGAAGGATAAAATGAAGAGTCATGGGAATGAAAGATGCATCCCAACAGAGAGAGATGATGTTATACCATAGAGACGCACAGGATCCCCATGCTTTGGCCTGGCAATATAGGGTCTAGCACATGACAGTGGTATGACATAGTAAAAGTCCGCAAATGTAGGCGACATTGGTTTTACCCAGCCACTGTAAACAGTTGTTGCTACTAGTTGAATGCTTGCGTGAGCCCTGTATATATATTTATGCATCCTGATTGCTATTCTATTTATATTGTTATGTTTTGAAATCCAATGCCATGTCTTTGGTATTTCTGTTGTATAATTCCAATTCGTTGAGGGGCTATTTACCTATTGATCAAGTGGATTTGCAAAGTTTTGTTGTAGTTTAATTGTGCGTATTTGGTAATTGATCGTGTTGGACAATTGTAGTGTAACGATCTGTGATCAATTGATACTACAGGAGCTTATGAAGTCAGAGTGACTCTGTTTTTGCTGCCTTTTGAATTTGAATTGCAGGGAAGTGTTGTCTGCTCTTCGATCTATTCTGCAATATTCATTACATTAAGAGTAATGAGGGAGAATAGGGAGAAGTTGTAATTGATGTTGTCTAACTATTAGATTTATTATTAGATGTATTATTGGAGTTTTTTTTGGTGTTGTCTGCTCTTCCATCTCTTCTGCAATATTCATTACATTAAGAGTAATGAGGTACATACTCCAGGACAGAGATCTGGAATCTTTACTCAGAATGTATTGTATTGAATTATGGACTGTTTTTACATCTAATATAGACAAAACAGCATTTTTTTCTTCTGAAAAAAAAAAAAAAAGAGAGTAATGAGGTACATCAAAATTCAGAAGAGAGAGAAGTTGTAATTGATGTTGTCTAACTATTAGATTTATTATTAGATGTATTATTGGAGTTTTTTTGGCTGGAACACAGCTAAAAAAATTGTTTAAATTTTTATTTTTGTTATTTAAATTGGACTTTTGATTGTATATGAATTTTTTTGACTGTGTATATGAATGGAGTACCCAGAAAAATAAAATCTTTGGGACAACCAGATTGTGGAGAGTTGACAACTCAAACTTGTGATTTTAGCAAAATGTTATAACTTTGTGATTTTAGCAAATTCCTATAACATTAATCAAAAAATGTAAAAAAATCTAACAGTAACTAAAAAACATAATCTTACATTTAAAAATAAAAAATTATAAATAAATGTTATTATAAATCACACAATATTAAATCAAATAAAAAATTTATATATACTTTCAAAATGATATACCCTTTCGCACCCAACTCAACCTCCATACTCCCCAACAATAAATTGCAGGATAAACTTAAGAATCAATGACAAATGAGACTGAAACTACTTATTTATCTAAAGAGGCACATTCACATATGACAATCATCAATTATCTCAGGTGATTGAGAGTAACGACTAATTTTGGCAAATGACATGATAAGCTTTAATAGCTGAAATATGTATATGTATATATATATGTGACAACATGAAAAATTTTAAAATAGCTAAGAAGCATCTTAAATCTAGATCAATGAAGTAAAATTTTAAATAGCTAAGATGCATCTTAAACCTATATCAATGAAGTATAGAGGTATAAAATATAAAATATAAAATATAAAAAGATTTAAAATTTATTGATATATTATTTTTTAAATATGAAAAAAATAATATATAATATGGAATTAAATAATAAAACATTTACAAATTAAAAAAATAAAAAATAAAAATAAAAATTGATCCTCCTAATGATTGATAGTTTGTTCCCCAATTTACAGTGTATATAAAAAAATATTACATAAAAACACAATTAATGTACAAAGTGGCAGGGATCATCTCCACTCAAGCTATTAAACACCTATTGTAACTAGCAATTACCCCTAAAGGTGCAAAGGTACACTAAAGGAATAACAGATTTGGAACTCAATTATTTTGAAAAACTAAATCACTAAACATTAAAAACTCTTATTTCTAATAAAGTAAATATTATATAAAGATCGGTCTCCGTCAAAGGCTATCGACTCGTTCCCAGGTCGCACAATGGATTTGGCCACTCTAATATCGTTTTCCCAATTTTTGTCAAAATATTTTCCCACACTATATCGTTCGAACATCCATTCACCAATTTCCCATCCTTCCAAATACAACTGATATGTCTTCCAGTCAATGGAGTTTTGGTTCCATTTTAAAATGGAGATGTTTGACATCTTTACAAGTTTCAAATCTAGTAAGAAATTTGCTAGCAAGACATTTGGTGTTATATGGAAATAGTCGGAAAATTTGTTTTGTTTAGTTTAATGGAAATAGGGAAATAGTCTGCAAATTTGTTGTTGTTGTTTTATTATTATTAAAAGGTTTTTTCTTTAAAAAACATAATATATAAATGCCAATCTCCAGGAACTTCAAGAAAATTAATAGATGTTTTTTAAAGATATGCGACAACCTACATGTTAATTGAAGTTCAATATAGTATTCTTGTATGAATAGGAAATAAAGAATTTAACAATCAGCCCATGTTTGAGGCTCGGATCTATTAGAATATATACAATTACTAATAGAAAATTATATATTACAGAGCAATGGAACACATAAAAATATGCAGAAATACAAACACATAAAACATATATCACAAGAGAGACACAGATATATGTGTTTCATCTAACTTGGGCTACGTCCACGGAGAAACAACCAATCCTTCCTTTATATTATCCAGCAAAATGAAGAGACACAACCTACCGCAGATCCGATGTAATATCCTCTACTCTCTCACACAGTCCCCCTTTCTCTTTCTTGCTTAGAATACACACAACACACAGCGAAAATACCATTCCCTCATGTGAAAAAAGGGGTTGCCTTCTAGGAAAAAAACCCTAAATTAAGCATAACTTATACCATCAGATCATTCGCCTAATGAACGGCCCAGATCGACTACGAAATTACAATATTTTACAAGGCAATTTTACATCTATTTTTAACTTCAAGGGCACTTCCCCCGAACCCTCGTAGGAGGGACAAGTCCCCCCCGCGTGGAAGGGTATACAATCTTCTTGGGGTATACATCCAGCTGAAACAAAAGACCTCTAAATCAAGATGATAATTATGCTCCACACCCAACAATCTCCCACTTGGAGACATTGTGGCAACTCCACTGCTACTTCATTTGTTGGACAATGACTCCACTTTGGACTTGATTGTTTCTCATCTTCATCATCATACTTGAAGACCAATTGAAACTGAGCAAAACCTCAATTTCTCCCTGGTTCCAACTTTTGTTAACATATCTGCATGATTTTGGCTCGTGTGTATTTTTTTCCGCTTCGACTGTCCATCTTCCAACACTGGCCGTATGAAATGGTACTTGAGTTGTATGTTTTTAGTCTTGGAATGAAATATTGAGTTCTTTGTAAGATGAATGTGACTCTGATTGTCAGTTTATAACTTACCCATCTCCTGCTTCTTACTCAATTCATCCATAAACCTTTGTAACCAAATGATTTCTTTACTAGCCTCTGTAGCAACAACATGATCTGCTTTTGTTGTTGAAAGTGCAACAACACTTTGCCTTTTTGAAACCCAACTGACAGTTGTTCCACCTATAGTAAATGCATACCCTGTAGTGCTCCTCCTATTATCTCTATCACCTGCCATATCTACATCATCATATCCCTGTAAAGAAATGTTTGAACCACCAAAGCATAATGTTTGATTTGTGATACCTCTCAAATACTTGAGAATCCATTTCATTTCCATCCAATGTTATTTTCCTGGATTGTTCATGTACCTACTCACAACTCCCACTGCATGTGCAATATCAAGCCTTGTGTAGACCATTGCATACATTAAGCTTCCAATTGCTGATGCATATGGACTTTTAAACATATAATTCATTTCTTCTTAGGTCTTGGGGTACATCTCCTTACTAACTTTGAAATGGCTAGCCAAAGGTGTACTAACTCTTTTGCATTGTGCATATTAAATCTTTCCAACACCTTTTGTATGTACTCATTCTAAGACAATGTTAATTTGTGATTTTTTCTATCTCTAGTTATTCTCATACCAAGGATTTGTTTTGTAGTTCACAAATCCTTCATTGCAAATGAATTTTCCAATTTTCCTTTGAGCACATTTATTTCTTGCATGTTATACCCTGCAACAAACATGTCATCTACATACAATAATAGCATAATATCAATGTCATCATTTTTCTTTTTCAGATAAACACAATGATCAGAGTGACATGTAGTATAACCTTGTTCAAACATAAACTTGTCAAATTTTAGATACCACTATCTCAAAGCCCGTTTTAAGCCATACAAGCTCTTCTTCAATGTGTACACTAATTTTTCCTTCCCTTTGACCCCATATCCTTGTGGTTGTTTCATATAGATTTCTTCCTCCAAATCTCCATGGAGAAAGATTGTCTTTACATCTAACTTTTCAAAATGCAAATCTTATGATGCTACAAGACTTAAAATAGTTCTGATTGAAGTCATTTTAACAATAGGAGAAAATATTTCATCAAAGTCAATACCTTTCTTTTGCGTAAACCCCTTCACCACAAGTCTAGCTTTGTACCTTTGTTTTCCTCCTGCTTCTTCCTTCAATCTGTAAATCCATTTCTTCTGCAATGTTGTTTTACCTGCAATCAACCTGACTAAGTCTCAAGTCTGATTATGCACCAAGAAGTGCATCTCTTCTTTCATGGCTAGCTCCCACTTCTTTCTCGTTTCTACCTACATTGTTTCTTCATAACATTCTGGTTCACCAGAATTAGTCAACAATACATAATATAATGAAGGAGAGTGTTATGAAACCAGCTCACAAAATAAAATAAAATAGAAATCAACGACTTAGAAATCAACCTCTTCGAGGAGGCAACCTCATTTACATTATATAAATGAACAATTCTTGGATGATACAAATGGCAAAACCTCCTTTCTATATATAGGAGTCCATGGGGTCACAATATAATCCTATTTGACCTAACAATAATAATGTAAGGGCGCAACAATAAAAATAGTGGGCTTTTATGGAGCACAATAATAACAATATGGAGACTACAGGGGTACAACAATAACAATAAGGGGGCTACACTATGTAGGTTTTAACCATGTACAGAAATTATCTACAAATGAATCTTAAAAACATAAAATAAACAATAGCGAGAGAATAAAACATAAAACAGATATACACAGAGATTATCCCCTGGATCCCAAATCGGGACTACCAGCTTGAGTTTTCATTATATTCCTTTTAGTGTTACAATATATATATATATATATATATATATATATATATCGAAGCATTCATAAATGCCAATCCATTAACCTTGGATTAGAACATAACTGTAGTTCCCTTGACCGAATATACAAAATACCAGGGGCCAAAAACCATCATGCCCCAAAACCATTTGCAAGCCCATGTACAAAACCATGGGTGGGTACGCCCACCGACAAAATGGGGTCCAAAATGGGGCCCGCATAGGGGTCTACCCACTCCCTGCGAACCCTCGTGTGTGCAACTAATCATGGAAATAATATAACACATACTTTATGACCGTGGTTATCAACATTCTTATAATTAAAATTCACTCTGGAATAATGAAACTTAGTATACCTTCGGTGGTGGTCTCTGGTGCGATCATGATGATGGGAGCTCGCCTCAGTTCCTTCACTGCAACGTGCACTGCCATGGAACGATGGCGAAGTGTCCCCATCATTCCTCTTCCTTGGAGAGTTCAACATTATCTATTTTCCCTTGATGTCCTTCGAACATCCTTCGTCAGTGTACCCTAAACCTGCATAATGAGGTCGCTGCACAACCTCCAATGGTTTGGTTATGCCTTGGCCACAAATGCCAAGTCCTCCTCCTTTATACCCCATCTTGGTGAGGAGTCTCATGCCAGTACCTATGATGGGTATCTCCACACTTCCAACTGAAATGACATCATGTGAAGAAACTGAAGAAAAATCAACATTGTTTACCTTAGGTGTTGATTGCGAAACAGATGAAGAAAGCTGTTGTAAGCCTTCATTGTGCTTCACTTCCATCAATGCCTCTGACACGGCTTGTAGCTGAAGCTGCAACTACTGTGTCTCCTCCTTCTCTTTCTATAGGAATACTTTTAAGGCATCATGATCTCTCTGAAGAGTTTCATTGTTGCGTTTCAAATCTTCCCTCGCCTCTGTCGTGGCTTGCAACTAAAGCTGCAACTGCTACTTCTCCTCCTTCTCTTCATGTAGGAACGCCTTCAAGGCATCATGATTTTCTTGCATAATTTCATTGTTGCGCTTCCAATCTTCCCACGTTTCTACTGTGGCTTGCAACTGAAGCTGCAACTGTTGTTTGCCCTCCTTCTCTTTGTGTAGGAGGGTCTTCAATTCTTCGTTCTCTGCTGCTTGTTTTTCGTAAGCCTCGTACAATATGTCTGCTTTCTCGGACACCCTGAGCATGGTTTCATACATGTCCTTAACATTCTCCATGGCTCAACTTAGCAAACGTTCAATGTTCACGCCTGCAATCCAATCAGCAAGAATACTTGCTCTGATACCACTTGATCCAGGGTAAATTCTTGATACCCTTAACCAAGAACTTTTACTTCGGCTGATAATTATAATTGCATTTAATTAAGACGTTAATGAACTTAAATAAAAAATTGTAGCTATAAATAAGAGGAACATAAATGAACAAGATCAATAATCATAAGAACACGTCTTTTGATGACAGAGTTCATCCAGGAGGGACTACATCTCCGGCCCTTGGTGTCATGATGGTGTAGGCCGCTGCATTATGCGCTGTAAGAAGATGTAGATGGATGTGTTTCCCTATGACATATAAGGAAAAATTTCCCTCACGCAGTAGTGGCTTGACTTCATTTAGAGATGTTCTACTGCGGAACTCTCATACATAAAGAAATACTCCTATCATTATGACCATAGTTGACATGTAATAAATAAGAGTATCCCACCAACCCTGGCAAACAAGGGATCTCAAAAATACACATATGAAAACGAGCATCCCGCCAATGTGGCATAAAAGGGATCTCATACATGACACAAATCCATAGCTGAAAATACATCAATAACAACACAAGGAAAGATCCTACGACTCATGTATCAACCGGGATCTGCAAGACATAATGCATATCAAAGAGAAATAAATAAAGAAGTACATGGAATCCACATCATATACCTCATGCTGACATTTGCTAAAGGCTGAGCTGCTCTGTGGCTGAATCTGAAAACACCATCAATCTTGTGGCGTTGAAAAAGGTGAAAACCACTGCTCACTTGTGGAAATCTGACACCTGCATAACCCAATTCCAAAAGTGGCTGAAAAATAAAAAACTCAGATGAAGAAAATGAGCATGCTATCAGACTCGTGGCGTCAAGTAGTGCAGAAACGACATAAAATTTGTCTCATTTGGACAAAGTCAAAATTTCGCCCTCCAGAAAATTGGGCTCAATCAAGGTTCTGCCTGCCTCTTTTCTGGCTCATGGTTCCACATCACCTGCAATAAAAAATATTAACCTCGATCTGCGTGCGTGCACTCCTGCTCCTCCTTGCCTTGGCACATTGTTGAAACGTAGGTTTATATAATAGAGTTGCTGACAAAGTTTACAAACTAGGCAGTTGAGCTGTTGGTAAGAATTAGAATATGGTTAGGTGAGGTCGGGGATCAAATCCGCATACAATTATTTAAGTTGGGCACGATTTCTTAGACCCTGGGCCATTTAAATTAAGGCAAATGCAATAAATTGGACGCGATTTTTTAGACCCCGGGCCATTTAAATTAAGGCGAGTGGGTAGTTGGCGGATCGGGTCCGCATTGGGCGGCCCGCCCCACTTTTTCCGTCGGCGGCATTGTAATACGGGGAGTATGTTGGGTTGTTATATTATATATATATATATATATATATATATATATATATATATATAATATGTTGCCATTTTGTTGGTTGTGAGGTCGTTGAGTTTGTTTTAAAATGTAACTTGGATTTTATGCTTTTAATAAAGCATATACATGTGGTTAATAACAAACCACAAACTCCTTTAAACTTTTGTTGATTTATTCATAACAAATATCAACCCTTTAAATATTCGTTGAGTTGAACTTAGTGAGTGTGGATATAATCAAAATTTTCTTTGATTTTGATTTTAATTATATAGTTATTGAAATAACTATATTTTTAATTGTTTTGTCTTTTTATGTGCCAAAAGGCATTTTTAATATATTTGTCTTGTCTCTGGTGTAGGTTGAGGACCAATGTAGGAGTGCCACGTGTTAGCTATTGAGGCGCTGCCATGTGGGTCCCACGTGCTTACTGGGACTTCATGTGGCACACCGTGGCCTCACGATCCTTGCCTTAACAAAAATTTCAAACTGCTCCAACTCCCTCATACAAGTTCGGATTGACGCACCGTTTGCACCGCTATAATCAGGGAGACGAGCTCTTCAATCTGAAGCTGAGTTTTTCACCTTCCTATTAGTTTGAATTTCGAGCCTTTTTCCAAGCCACTGGTGTCTGAAGATCCACCTGGATCAAAATGTCTCTCTGAATCTTTAATACCCAACTTTGTGTGCAGGGTATGGAACAAATTCATCATCTCATGAGCATCTTGATGCATTTTGTTGTCGCAGCATGGTCCATTGGATGTACTTGTCCTCATAGCTCCCCACGGGGTAATATTTTTCCTTGATTCCATCTTGAAATGAATTCCAAGTGGGTGCGCCCGAGAACAGAGAGGGTTCCCTCTCGTCCTTTTTCTCACAATAAATTTCTCACTAGTCTTTGACATGGGGGATGGCTTTGAGGAGTGAAAAAGTAATATTTTCTCGGTTAGAGAAATCATGGACCAAGAAATACCCTTACAACAAATTCAACCATCTATCTATGACGTTTGCATCTATCTGGCCTTAAAATATAGGAATGTCAAATTTTACCTGTACCTTGAAGGGAGTGACACCTCCAGAGTGGCTATTGGATGCAGATGCACCGTAGGTGGGCAGCCGTTGAAGGATCTGGGAAAAGTTATCCATTATCGCGTTTCTGTATTTCTCGAGGGCCTCCTCGAGCAATATTTTGATAGCATCTCCTACTCCCTCATATTTCTTTTCTTCCTCCATGGGAGGTTGTCAGGGTTTGCAAGACTGATCTTACAAGGGTTCAACCAGATCGAGCCCTAACTCCTTATTCCTTGACCTTGTTGGGGATATGCAAACAAAAGTAGAGAAAGAGAAGACCGCTTTGATACCACTGATCCAGATTTGTGAAGGAATGCAACAGAATACAAATATAACCATAAATACAAATATTCTGTGGAAATATAACTTCATTTCATTAATATCAATTGACTGAAATATGCTTATAACAAAATGAAAATAAACTAGCTAGGGTGCTAGTAGCTTATCTCTGATAAGAGATGTGGCGGCTACAAGCTTCTCGGAACTGTGTTACAATGAGGCTCGAAGGCCTATTTATTATTGAGAAACAATGGAAAACCATCAACATTCAAAAACCTAACCCTAGGAGATGAAACGCCAGACTATGGGTCTCGTCGGGGTAAATTGGTACATCAATTTCCCGAGGTTGTAACTTCGGCATACTATCTTTGTTTGACGCGCATGATACCTTGTTAGGAAGATATATTCGAGAACTACAACTTTTAACAAACATATCAAGTCCTTGACTCATCTTTACTAAACCTTTCATGCCCGAAAAACATCGTTTAGGGCCTCAAAACGTCTCTGGAAGTTTAGGACCCGAAAAACTGCTAAAAATAGTAAACTGTGCTACAATTAAGGAAACTGAAAAACTAAAAGAAACAATGGCGGGGGTCCAAGTGGAATAGGATAGTGGCTACCAATATCCACCTAGATCATTCCTCCCCCCTTAGGAAGCAACGGTCCCCATTGCGTTGAGTTCCCCCATGAGATCTGTAATGTCAGATGTGTCTAGTAATGAGCGAAGGCGATCCACATTGAACACTGGTTGTCGGCCAAGGAATGGGGGAATGATGAACATAAATGAATTGTCTCCCACAACCTTCATAATGTTGTAAGGCCCATATCGGAGTGTTATAAGCTTCCAATGAGCTCCGTTTAGGCGTTCTTTCTACAAATGGAACCAAACTTGGTTGCCCATCTGGAACTTGTGTGGCACCCGATGTTGATCATGTCGCTGCTTCTATTTGGCATTGGATTTCTCCAAGATGTTGTGGAACTGCTGGATGCATTCAATAAAACTCATTGCTTTATCAGCCTCACACATTACATGTGTGGATTATGTCTGTGTGGTCGCATGAGGTATGAAAACATCAGACAGTGGTGCGCCTGGGGTCAGATCAATGGAGTGCTTGACCTGATAGTGTAGAGGAACCTCTGTGGGTGAGGAGAAAATGTCCTTGTATTCCTCCATGAATTTGTTAATCTGTTTTTGTCATGTAGGGGAGCCTTGTTTGGAGTCTGTGTCCACAATATTCTTCTTGCCCTGTGGTAGAATTGTAATGAAAATGAATTTCCTGGTTTGAGAAATAATATTACTGTGTTGCTTTGCAGTAATCAAAGAGATGGCAGGAGGCGGTACTACCTCCGGTATCATGTACGTCTTATTTCCCAAATTAATAATAACAGCACGAGGCCTAGACTCATACACAACATTTATCTTCCACTAGTATGGTTGGCCTAATAATACATGAGTCACACAATACCTCATCTGTGTATGGCTTGATGCTATACAGAAGGGGGCACTCCTAGTGGATGCAGAGATCTCTTCCATGGTGAAGCCACCCAATGGTATACGGATGCGGGTGTGTTATGGTCAGTAGGCCGAGCCGCTTCACGACCTCTGCTGAAATGAGGTTCTTTTGGCTTCCGCTATCGACAAGGAATTGTAGTGGAGAACCCTTCACCCACATTTGGGAATGGAAGAGGCACTCCCCCTCCTCTGGATCTTCGAGTTCTTCCTTCTGGATCTTGGTGGTGGCAACGGTGGTGCTAGGTTCCGCATAAATGATTTTATTCCCTTTGGCATTCCCCTTGTTCAGTTCTGACTTAGAATCATAACATGCATCTGATTCAGATGCCTTTAGTTCGGTCACCATCGACTGTTTGGTCCGACACTTGCTTGTGTTTTGAGTGAGACTGTTATGAAATTCACACTACTTCCCCGTGTCCTTCCTTTGGCTTTGTGGTATTGTTCTGAGTCACCCTGCTTTGGCTTTTCCCCATTATTTTGTGGTTCAGGGGTGCCTTTCCCTAGCTTAAGATTCGTAGATCCAAAGTCTTGCTTCTTCTACTTAAATTTCTGCTTGATCTTGGCCGCATATCGATATGTCGCGCCAAGAGAGGTAATTTCGAGGAAATCCATTTCCTCTTGAATGTATCTATACAAAAAACTGGGGTACTTGAGCACCAAATCTCTCTCTAAATCATTAATAGAAAAAATTGGCCAACTCGTGCATATATTGATCCCTTTGTTGCCGTAGAATGGTCCATTGGATGTACTTGTCCTCATAGCTTCCCACGGGGTAATATTGTTCCTTGATGTCATCTCAGGATTAATTCCAAGAGGGTGTAGACGAGAATAGAGAGGATTCCCTCCTATCCTTTTGCTCACAGTAGGTTTCCCATCAGTGTTTGACATGGGGGGTGACTTTGAGGAATGAAAAAGTAATCTTTTCTCAGTCGGTGAAATCATGGACCGAGAAATACCCTTCCATCAAATTCAACCATCTATCTATGATGTCTGCATCTATCTGGCCTTCAAATACAATAATTTCAAAGTTTACCTGTACCTTGAAGGGAGTGGCGCCTCCAGAGTGGTTGCTGGATGCAGATGTGCCGCATGTGGGCAGCCGTTGAAGCATCTGGGAAAATTTATCCATCATTGCGTTCCCTAATTTCTCGAGGGCCTCCTTGAGAAATATTTTGATAGGATATCGTGCTCCCTCGTATTTCTTTTCTTATGCCATGGGAGTTCATCGAGGTTTGCGAAGCTAATCTTGCAAGGGTTCAACCAGATGGAGCCCTAACTCCTTGTACCGTGACCTTGTTGGGGACATGCAAAGAAAAATAGAGAAAGAGCAGACCGCTCTGATACCACTGATCTGGATTTATGCAGGAACACAACAAAATAAAAATATAACCATAAATACAAAAATGTAGCGGAAATATAACTTCATTTCATTAATATTGAATGACTGAAATATGCTTATAGATAGAATGAAAATAAACTAGCTAGGGCATTGGTAGCTTACCTCTGAGAAAATATGTGGCGGCTACAGGCCTTTAAACTGTATTACAATGAGGCTCGAAGGCCTATTTATTATTGATAAACAATGGAAAACCATAAACATCCAAAAACCTAACCCTAGGAGATGAAACGCCAGACTATGGGCCCCGTTGGGGTAAATTAGTACATCAATTTCCCAAGGTTGTAACTTTGGCATACTACCTTCGTTGGATGCCCATGATACCTTATTAGTAAGATTTATCCAAGGACTACAATTGCTGACAACAAATTTCAAGTCTATGACTCATTTTCATCGAACCTTTCATGCCCAAAAAATGTCGTTTAGGGCCTCAAAACGGCTCCAGAAGTTCAGGACCAGAAAAACTGCTAAAAATAGTAAACTGTGCTACAATTAAGGAAACTGAAATACTGAAAGAAACAATGGTGGGGTCCAAGTGGAATAGACGAGTGGCCATCAATATCCACCTGGATCAAGGTGATCATTACATTTAGAATCCAAAAGGATCAAAGTTAGGGGGTTCCAGCAGATTACCAAACCCCCAGCCATTCCTTGCGCTTCCACTTCCACTTAGTCATACCTTCGTCCTAACTTAATACATAATTAATTTATTCTCCCTACTTAGCATTTTGATTCTTATATAAAAAAGATATCAGGTTGTTCCATTTTTTTTAAACAATCTTTGTTTTCTAAGTCTACTAATGCCTATGATATTCCTTGATAAAACTTTCATGATTTAGATATGGTTTAAGGAGGGTGAGCCTACGGCTCTCATCTTACCTAAATTAATTAACATAGCTCCCAACTCCTTTAGGGTGACACTGTTCAACTTTCTCCCTTTTTTCGTTGGCTTTTCCTCGACACCAACATCGTGTGAGATTTCGTTGCTTTCACACCTAACTGAGACCCGTTCGGAGATCCACCTTCTTTTTTTGGATGTGGTATTTTTTTCCCTCATATTCTCATCACTTCTCTCATCAAGTATAAATATTGGATTCTTTCCACTTGATCCACATTGATTTCTTTTATGCCTTGCTTCTTCGCCTATTCCACCAAATCCTGGAGGTCGATTCCTTCTCTCTCAATTATCTCATGTAGTTTCGGATCCTCTGTTCCTACTTCGCTTGGGGTAATTTCCATGTCTCCCTCAAAATATATTGATATATATGGGATATCTCTCTGTTTTCTTCTTTATCACCATTTTCCTCTAATTCCTCCGGGTTTTCCTCAGCTAGAATTTCAAATCTATTTCTCTGAGCTTTCTTTCTCTGATTCCGTTGTTGCTATCTTCTATTAGGTCTTCCTTTTGTAGTGGGTCTGATAGAACCCTCTGCATCCTCTCTGTCTGCCTCTTTGCTATGTTCTTCCACTTTTCTTTGGGGGAATTCCCTTAGCAGGTGGCTATGCTCATGGAATCTATGACATTTGAAAGGGATTTTTTCATATTCTACCGGTTGTAACCGAAATTCATCCTGTAACTCTAGCTTGACTACTTCAGGCAGGGCTCCAGAGACATCCATTTCTACACAGAATTTTGCATATGCTATTTACCTTCCTTGTAACGTTTCTTCTGAAATTTTAATGAATTTCTGTAATGCATATCCTATTAGATTTAATGTTGTAGGAAGCCAATAGTCCATAGGAAGGGAATACAACCTGACCCAAACCGGGACGCATGTAAGGGTTTCCTTCTCTGGGGTGAAATTTTCCATCCATGGCCACGTGTAGAGACTCGTTGATGCAAAGAAATATGCCCCCCCCCGTCAAAGATTTGGTATTCGTCTTCCATATTAGCAAATGCCACTATGAAGAAGCCTTTTAACCCTAGATGTATTTCTCTTTCTCCCCTTGGTTTCCAGTGGTGTTTGATCTAATCACATAATTTTTTTTTTGTGGGCCAGAGCCCAATGAATTTTCATATGAAAACATATGAACTCATTCATTCTCTGAAGGCTCGAGTCTCAAGATCGATAATCAATGTCGTTGGGATTACCATTATTTTTGGCTTGCACGGTCCTGTAGATCCTTTTGAATTTTGTTGTAATTGATCTGTTGGCTTTCATGTTGGGACCCTGTCATCATTCATTCTTTGTCCTTAACCACCTATCTTTGCTGCACCTTGGGCCTTCTCTGACATAAAATCTGTATGGCCATGTGCTCCAAAACCCATCCAGATCCCATTCCATTTGTCCATGACTACATTTTCATAAGAGGGATCCCCGCTCCCCCCCCCCCTCTCGAAGCCATTTGATTCAAACCTTAGTTGTCGCTTCTCTGAAACTCACAAGGAATTATTCGCTCCCCGATAATGATATGATTTATGTTTATTAACATTAATATAATTTATTTGATAAATTTAACAATTTTTTTATAATTTTTTATCACTTTATTTTATGTTTAAAAGGCATTAAGCAAATTCTTCGAAAATTGTCATAATTTTGTTAACTTAAAAATTTGAAAATACTATACTTTGACAAATATTTTGAAAATTAGATTTATCGTTAATATAAGATGGACATATATTTTGATAATTAAATGAATGAGTATAATTTTAACATTGTGTTTTTCAAGTTCAACCCTCTTAGTGCCTCAAAGGTGACAAACGCTTCAATCTAGGGTTTTTGGAATTGACCAACCTCTAGTATGAAACATGGGAGAAATTTTTTTTTTTAACAATGTTCATTTTTTCTTAATATTAGTCATTAAAGAAAGATACTTTTGATTTTCAAAATTTGAGTTAATCACCTCTTTGTGATATTTTAGTTTTCTTTTTCTCTCTAACTCTTTATCACTTCACATTTTTAAATAATAATATTTTTTATTTAAGTATGAGGGTTTTCCGCAGTGCATTATATTAGATACCATTTTTGGTATTCAAGTGCATTAAGTAAGTCATTCATCTATGACAATTTCCATGAGAAGTGGTCGTTCATTTTTGGGATTCAAGTGCATTAAGTAAGTCATTCATCTATGACCATTTCCATGAGAGGTAGTCATTTCTCAAGATTTTTGAATAGTCCACTTAGCACTCATTGCATCGGGTGATGCTCATAGGGGTGAAGAAGTGGTATTGAAGCTAGTGAAATGAATCACATAGTGTCAATCATCACTTCCGGGGCTTGCACCCGGTAACCGAGACTTCCCGGGAGGTCACTCGTCCCAGTTTTCCTCTGGCTCAAGCACGCTTAGCTGTGAATTTTTTCCCTACAATCAAGCCCACTTAGCTTGCTACCCCATTTGCAAAACCTTAGCAAGTATTGTGCCTCATGAACCATTCAAGTAGAGCTCACTTTACTCTTTGTATTTAAGTATGATGGTTTTCAAGTCCTGGTTACTAGGTGCAAGCCCTGGAAGTGATGATTGACGCTATGTAATTCATTTCATTAGTTTCAATCTTACTTCTTCTCCACAATGCAATAAGTGCTAAGTGGACTATTCAAAAAACAACTGGTCATAGATGAATGACTTACTTAACTCCCACTTCTTCTCCACAATGCAATGAGTGCTAAGTATACTATTCAAAAATCAAATAATCATAGATGAATGACTTACTTAAAATAGTTGAATCCCAAAAATAATATCTAATATTTTTTATATTATCTTTATTTTCAATTTTTTTGAGTGATAAAACTAAAATACCATCCATCCTTATCATTTTTTAAAATTATTCATGTCATCATTTTACGAATCTTAATGCATATTCTCTCAATGGCTCACAATTTTAAACTGGGAGACAAAATATCTTAATTTTATTTGATTTGAAAATGTAGAAGAACCAATTTTGCCACTTTTGCATGATGGATGATTTGAAAATGCAGAAAAACCAAAAGAAAATCCTATTTCATATGCTGGAATGATTTGAAAATGCAAAACAACTCAAAGAAAGAGCTAATTTAAAGTCAAATTTTTACGCCGGAGGCGTTATCTTTGTTGAAATGGGGTGAGCAAACACTGTTCACCCCATCCAATCAAAATGTTTACCAATCACCCTTTTGTCCAGTTAAAAGTTGACACATGTAACGACTGGATTCGTCCACCGAGTTCGTCCTACGAGAGCCCTGTAGTGAGACGTGATGTGCGAGTGCATATGGGGTATTGGCGTACAGAAAGTGCGGAAGATAATTTACGTCCTGTCTGTATCATACATTATTTGTGGATTATTGGGAAACATGTAGTGGTGGGGCGAAATAATTGATGGGAAAAATCGTGGAACATGGACAAAGAGTCAAACAAATTTGGTGATCGACAGTAAATTAAAACATACAAAATGTTTCTTTTTGGCACATTTTTCCTTGCCTATTAAACGAAAATATGATGGGTGTAGCGAGACGTGATGTGAGAGTGCGTGTGGGGTATTGGCGTAGAGAAAGTGCGGAAGATAATTTACGTCCTATCGGTATCATACATTATTTTCGGATTATTGGGAAACATGTAGCGGTGGGGCGAAATAATTGATGGGAAAAATCGGCGAGCCTTATTTCCTTTGCTACTAACCCATTAATGCCCCTTAAGTACCAATGACCATGGCAACCCAACCCATGCCATGCACCCCATGTCGTTGAAACCCTATCTTATCATCCGGTACTTGTCTTTATCGCATACGCATGGGTTCACAAAGTTTAATGGATGCCCATGCCCCTGCATACGAATACGGACGAGGAACCATGGAGTGCATCCCAATAGGCATGAGGAATTTCCTTGCACCTCCGCTTAGTTGCTACCACAGATAAATACATGCTATACGCTAAAATACAATGTACGCAGTTTGAATTTTGAAATTTGAATACAATACAATGTACGCAGTTTGAATTTTGAAATTTGAATACAATACAATGTACGCAGTTTGAATTTTGAAATTTGAATATGGAAAACCGCGAATTGAAATTTGAAATTTTGAATTTTGAAATTCATATTAGCCGACATTTTTTATTCTTGTATTTCAGTCTGAGAAGATGGGGAGTTCTCCTTGCTGTGAGAAAAAGAAAGGGGTCTAAACCCAACAAGAAGATGCCTGCCTCATAGCCCACATGGTGAAAGTGCCTGGCGTTGCCTTCCGAGGGAATGCCTTACTTGCGGCCTCTGCAGATAAATATAAGAGAGTTTGAAGTTTCACGAGGAGATCATTTTTCTCTGGTTTTGTTTTTCCTCTAGAGATGGCTAACTGTGGACGGGGTAATAGCAGGCAATGTCTGCAATGATATTACGGGCGATAGTCGTGTAAGAGCCCAGCCATATTTTCTCTCGAGACTTGGGTATCCATATTTCAGATACCCACCTCCCCCATTTTCGTAGTCGAATTCCCTTAAATTGGTGGGACCTAGGATCATTTCAAGGTCATGTTGCTGATTGGGGGAATTCTCCATATTTGGCGATGCAGAAACTGAGGCTAAAAGAGTGAGTTTAACGATATTTCAGCGGGGAACTGCACAAAATGTTAAGGCTTTGTAGTGTGGGGGAACTGAAACATGAATGTGAAAATATATGTGCAGTCAGACGAGTCAAAAATTTGGAGGCGCATAAGGTCAGTGTTTTTTCAGGCGAGAGGAAGATGTGGGCGAACAAGTACTGTAAGACTGCTAGTGAGAGTGACCGAGTAATTCAAAGGAAGACTAGTTTTCGATTATTGAAAACGCGAAATGGATATTTTCTCGCATTTTTTGGAAATTTTAAGATCAGACTGTCTGTCTGGCTGGGATGCGACAGAGGGACCTAGTTCCACGCTTTTCGTGGAACTCTCGCTCATCACACTCCAACCTTTCTGCACCTTCTATAATTTTACTTCAATACCTAGTCGAACGCTGTTCTATTTGACACTTGGTGGGACATCCAAGTCTAATTATTTGATATTTTGTTTTCTTATATTTTTCAGAAATTCTGTAAGATTCTTTGGAATCGTCAATTTAAGTTATATATTTACTCTTTTGTTTGATAAGTTCTCAGTTTGATCTTTTGTTCTCTTATATTTTTCAAAAATTCTGTAATTTTTTTATGGAATCGTCAATTTAAGTTATATATTTACTCTTTTGTTTGGATAAGTTTTCATTTTTCTTAGTAGATACATTTAATTTTTTTTTTTAATTGATTATGGTAATTTTAAGTGGTGTAATTTGTTTTTAATAATGGTGATGCTTTAGAGGGCATTTAGCTGATAACAAAGAATTATATATATATATATATATATATATAACTTTGGTGAACACTTTACTCATCAATAAATGATTATGTTTTTTGATAAATGTTTGCTTAAAACTTTTTACAAATTAAAAATCTTTTACATAGTTTCCTCCAAAAATTATTCGCTAAATAGGCAACTCTAAAAATATCCATTCTTTTAAATTATATATTTACCTAATACAAATATTTTTTTTTGAAATATTAAATATATTTATAAATTAAAAAAATAACTTAATTAAAAAAAAAAACAAAACAAAATTTTATATTATGATTATATGACCGTAAAAAAAAGAAAAAAACCCCTATTTAATCTCATTGTGAAGTCATCCTAAATCAATGTACAACTTTTCATTAATCTATCAAATCTATTTTAAGGTACTTTAATACAATGATTTTTCGATTGATGTTGACATTGCAATAAGGTTTTTTTTTTATCTTATCTTTATTATTTTTACTTCATTTTCTTCATCTTAAAGTTATTTAATAGAGACTTTATTGTGCTATTCACTAATGGTCAGATTGTTATAATAAAAATTAAAAATTGATGTGGTTTACTTTTAATATAAATATTTTTGAGATTAATCATATTTTTATAAATTGGGCGAAGTTTCGAACTATCTAATGTGGTTCATCCTCACCATAAGGTGAAAAAAAACTTAATCCACCATTAGAATAAATAGTAAGGATACATCATTGCTTGAATCTAGCCGTTTAAAAACTAGATGTTATTTAGTTACTTAGTTAATTAATTAATTAATTAATTAGTTATTAAAATTTATATTAATAAATAATAAAAAATTAAAATTGATTTTAATAAATATTTTAATTATTAAATTTAATTATTTTAATTATTTTAATAAATAATTAAACTATATAAAATATTTTAGTAAGTTTAAATATTCTAATAAATATAAATATTCTAATTATTTTAATAAGTATTTTAAAGAATAAAAAATAAGAAAAGGGAATTATATATTATATTAATATAAATAAGGGACAAAGCTTAGATATGGAAAATAAATACTAATATAAATACAGGACAAAGTTAAGACCATGAAAATAAATAACAAAGACAATGAAAATTTAAAAAGGAAGGAGGAAAAAATCAACAAAGAACAGGGAATTATTTTATAAACTAACATGATGGATGAAGGGAGATAAACCAAAGAAAAAACCTACAGAAACCTAGGGAAACAAAAAAATTAAAAAGGAAGGAGGAAAAATTCAACAAAGAACTCAGAATTTTTTTATAAAGTAACATGATGTATGAAGGGAGATAAACCAAAGAAAAAGCCTATAGAGACCTAAGGAAACAAAGGACACAACATGGGAAAGAATCATACCGAGAGCTCGGTCTAGCTGTTACTCAATTTTCAACCATCATCCTTGTTGAGATTTTTAGCATGCCTTTCAATCTCAATGGCCTCCTGAAGCTTTCTATGGTGGAAGTGGTTGACCTTAGCAATGACCTTGGAGTCCTCAATGCATACATGGTGACAAAATTTTTTCGCATGTTCACTAAGAGCTGATTTGTGGGACTAATTGTGTCTAATGTCTGCAGCATGCTCTTGGATTCGCTGCTTAATGGATCTCCTTGTTTCTCCAATATAGGGAATACCACATGAACACGGAATCATGTAGACAACTTTCATGTCCTTAGGGTCAACAGGGTACTTGACAAATCGAATTCCTAATAGTACGAAGAGGCTTGAATGGCGAGGCAACATTATTATTTCTAAGGACATGGAAAATTTTGTCCGTTGTTCCTTGGAAAAACGGAATATGAACCTTGGAAATAGGATCCACCCAAGTAGATTTTTCTCTTAACCCATTATATGCTTTTTGAAAGGCTTTAAGGCCTTGCGATCCACTGACGATAGCCACTTGGAGTCAGAGAAATCCTATCTCCTTAATGTCTTTGAAAAGAATGGATACAATATATTGTAAGGCCTTAAAGCCTTTCAAAAAGCATATAATGGGTTAAGAGAAAAATCTACTTGGAAAAAATTGCCCATGTCCTTAGAAGGAATAAGTTTTCCTCATCTTTCAAGCCTCTTCGTACTATTAGGAATTCTCTCGGATCTGTCAAGGACCTTGTTGACCATAAGGACATGAAAAGTGTCTACATGATTTCGTGTTCCTATGGTATTCCCTATATTGGAGAAATGGGGAGATCCATTAAGCAACGAATCCAAGAGCATGCTAAAGACATTAGACACAATCAGTCCCACACATAAGCTCTTGTTGAACATGCGGAAAAATCTTATCACCATATCTGCATTGAGGACTCCAAGGTCATTGCTAAGGTCGACCACTTCCACCATAGGAAGCTTTAGGAGGCTATTGAGATTGAAATGCATGCTAAGAATCTCAACATGGATGATGGTTGGAAATTGAGTAAGAGTCGAACCCCATCTCTCTCAGTGTGATTCTTTCCCCTGTTATGTCCTTTGTTTCCTTAGGTATCTGTAGGATTTTTCTTTGGTTTATCTCCCTTTGTCCATCATGTTCCTTTATAAAAATTTCCCTGTTCTTTGTTGAATTTTTCCTCCTTCCTTTTAAAATTTTTCTAGTCTTTGTTATTTATTTTCTGGTCTTAAATTTGTCCAGTATTTATATTAGTATTTATCTTCTTTATCTGAGCTTTGTTCATTATTTATATTAATATATTATATAATTCCCTTTTCTTTTCTGTTTTATTCCTTTAAAATACTTATTAAAATAATTATAATATCTATATTTACTAAAATATTTTATATAGTTTAATTGTTTATTAAAATAATCATAATCATTAAATTTAATAATTAAAATATTTATTAAAATCGACTTTAACCTTTTATTATTTATTAATAAAAAATTTAATAACTAATTAATTAACTAACTAAATAACGACTAGTTTTTAAACTGTTAGTTTTTAATGGCTAGATATTGGAAATGATGCATCCTTACTATTTGTTTTGATGATCGTTTAAGCTTTTTTTCACCTTTTCCTGAGGATGAACCACATTAGAACCACATTAGATGCTTCCAAAATTTCTACCAATTCATAAGAATGTGATTAATCCAAAAGACATTTATCTACTTTATTTTATACTCTTAAAGAAATTAATTAATCTATTATTTTTTCATGTTGATTTTTTTTTAAATTTTAAATTATTTAAATTAATTATAATTATCAATTATTTGGCATTATTTTTTTCATCATAGTCCTAAACAAAAATTATTCAAATAGATGTGTTTATTTTGGAATAAGATTTTCAAAAATTTAATTTAAATATCAATCATTATTATGTATATAGTAGAGATTTAACCTCATGGAATATTCATGAAATATTTGTAAAAATAGTCATGGAGAGAGCATTGAAAACTATTTCACAATTAATTAGGTTCTTTTTACAGTTCAATTTAATCAAAACAAAACAAAAAAGTGAGTTTTAATTCATTCCATTGAACTCTTAGTGCTTATTGTTAATCTATTATATTTTTCTTATTGTATGAATAAATGTTAGTAAAATATAGCATTTAGCATAAACATTTATATGTTGGCTCAGTAAAAAAATTAAACATAATATAAAGTATAGGAACATTTTAATTATAAATCTTCCCGGAAATCACATAAGGAATTTTTGGAATTTTTGGTTCCAAAAATTCCTTATGTGATTTCCCGGAAGATTTATAATTAAAATGTTATGGATCACAGAAGCTTGCACTCTCAGTATAGGAACATGTGTAGAGGTAAATGTTTGTAAATATTTAAAGGTTAAATTTCACAATAATAAAAAGTTAAAAGTAATCAAAATAATAAAATTAAATTTGTTATATTGTAATTTTCTTTTTCTTTTTTATATTATAAAAATCATAATAGACATATCACATATAAATAATAGCTATATCACTAAAGCTAGAAATAACCTACATTAATCAATGCTAAATTAACAGTGGTCAACATGAAAATTGAATCATATAGTCGTGCATTGGAAGAAGCTAATAAATTGACATGTGAAGTGGATAAATTAATCTATTACCGAGGAAAGAATTAATTTATTGCTGAGGAAAGGACTTGCAAGTTTTGGTGGGTAGTAAAAATTAGTAAGTATACACATTTATAATTTTACTCCTACACAACATAAATAATGGTGGGAAGCCACTCCTCATAATTATATTTATTTAATTCTTATTTCTACCCTTTTTTTTGTAGAAATTTAATACAAAATATGTATTGCCTGGATTCTCCTGATCTAACAATTATATGCCACTGTTAAATACAGAATCGCTTCTACAAATCTTTGCGGAATTTAAAAAACAATAGCCAATAAAAATATCATGAAGAAAGATCAATCACACATAACACAAATAATTTACCCGGGGGAAGCATATAGCTAAAAACCCCACTATCTTCTATTATGTATTATATCATGGATCATGAAACAATTACATACAAAGCTCCAATCCAAGAGCTCTTCGTACAATAGCCAACTATCTCACACTGTCATACAAAAATTGGCAAGTTCCTTAGCCAATTTATTGCCTCCAGACAGCCTGCCTCCACTACACAATCCCAGCTGACAGCAATCTCTGAATGAATGGTTCTTCTTGAGCATCAAAGGAATTACACATCTCCCTCATACTGGGATGGTTCTTCGCGTAATTAGATATTAATCATTTTTTTTGTGACTAGAGCAATGGACAATTAGGCTAGTCTTGTACTCATGTGACATGTAGTTGGACATGTAGTTGATTCCAACTGGTACCACTATAAACTCTAGGTGCATACATAGGTCCCTTTTCGTATGCACACAGTGTAATATCCCTTCGACGATTCTGGGATATTACTAATTATCATGTAGTTATCATGTTTTATGAATCAAATAGTTGTCAAGAGAATGAGTTATGAGTTTGTTAGGGTTTGGTGCAGTTGCAATTTCCAAGTTCTTAACCGATAGAAAATCCAATCTGGAGGGGCCGAGGCCTGGGGACAGACATTCTAGTTATGCTATGTTGTTCTTGGCATGCATTCTACTCTTCTTAACGCCTTTGAATCTCCGGGTGCATTGGTGTAGCAAGGATTGCCTTCATTTTATCCATTTCTCCATGTTTTGAAGCCATGTACTCATGGTGGGGATTTAAATCACTTCTCACACTATTGTGTATAGTTATAGTGGTTACTTTGGCCACTGGTTACACTAAAACTCCCATGGACCCTGCAACATATGAAATTTGTCACCGGAATTCTGCATCACTTCACTGAATGCAACTGCATGCCCAGAATTTTGATGCATGATTTTATCGCTCCAGCCCGGTTAACGTTCACACTCACAGTAAAGGTTAATGTATGCAACGATTTCCTTTTCTTGAGCTACTCTTATTGCTGCATATCCTCAAGGTTAAGGTATGCAACCATGTCCTTTTCTTGAGCTACTCTTATTACTGCATATCTGAAAGGTTAAGGTATGCACCGATGTCCTTTTATTGATACATATGTAATGAATATGATTATATAAGGGGTTAACATGAATATTGAACGTTATGAAATATGTGTTATAGATTTCTTGAAATGATTATGTGCATTGAGGTTAGGGAGATTGTGTTAGAAAAAGAACATATGTTACGTGCATAAAAGTATAGTCATTGTGAGATAGAATATATCTTAAAGATTTGCATGACTAGAGAATTGTGTTGCCTAGTTTTATGCATAAAATATGGTTATCTATGATAATTTCTTGAAACGAAAGCATATGTAGAAATACAAAGAAGCTAGGTTATATTAAATTCCTTTTGAAAAAGAGGTATGTATTTGTTTACGTTAAAATAATAGTTAATTATGGCAGAATTCTAAGAAGGGAATATGTGTTGACTACATTAAAGAAGAGATATTATGATAATATCTTGCATGCACAAAGAATAGCCATTGTGTTACAGAGATATGTCATTTGCATGGATAGAAGAAATATTGATCTATGTTTCTTTAGAAAAATATATGTGATTACTTTATGCTATCATAACTATTATGTTAGTTTCTTTTGGAATACGATCATGTATATGCATGTAAGGCTTGTATTAGCTTTCGTTGGAAATAATATGCATTTGTATGTGGGAAATGATAACATGTTGTGTTATCCTACATTGGAAACGATTATTTGGGAAAGAAGATGAATTTCATGCAAAAAAAACCATAGCAATGTGTTGGTTTCCTTGGAATACATATATATGGGTAATGTTGTTATAATCCTTGGAAAAGAAGACATGTATTTTTATTTTTTATTGCATTAGTTTTATTGGAAAGAAAAAATGTTTTTTCATGCCTTATTATGCTAGGAAACATGTGTTTAAATGCTCTATTGTGTTGAGAATTCTTTTGGGAAGATTCTTTTGGAAAGTATATGCATTTTCATGCATAGGAACAACATTCGTTATGTTAGCTTTCTTTAGGTATTTTCATGCATCAAAAGTAATAGCTGAAGGGTTAGTTATTTTGATAAATTTTGTGTAATCGTATACATGAAGATCATAATCAATGGGTTAGTTTCCTTTAAAGGAATATCTAGAAAATTGTAGTGATTTGTCTTGCAAGAATGTGTGCTTTTGTAAAGGAAATATTAGTAATGTGATATTTATTCTATAGACATCCTTTGATGGTTACATGCTTATAACTAGCACATATGCAATGTTGTTAAAGGAAGCATGTCATGATATTTTTATTGCATGTCATGAATGTACCTGAATAGATGGTGAAGCATCACTAGTATAGATTTATGAATGGCTTGATTAATACTTTATGTGATATCAATATCAATGTATGTTGACGAGAAAAATAGCAGGAGACGATGGTGACTTTTGTAAAGGATAGATTATGCTTAACATGGTGGTAGTTACATAATTAATGGTCCTACAGATGAATGTGAGTTGCAATATGGTCCACTGTAGGAACAACCATGTGAAAATGGTATGAAGATTGAAGATTTGTGGGTAAATTCTATCATGATGATTGTAAGAGTTTTTAGCTAGATTATTTGTATTTAAACAATATTTTATTGTAATATTTTATAAAAATGGTTAATGGATGGAATCCCTTATAATCCATTGAGTGATGGGTCAACAACCTCATGAGTGTTTAATAATAAAATTAAGTGTTTGCTAGTTTTCACCCTACAGGGTTTCCAGGGTATATCGGTGTTCAATGATGTGAATGCTTATTGTGTCAGTTTGATGATGTAAATTCCTTGCATGATGTGATATTGATAATGTCAAGTATGTGATTAATTAATCTGGAAAAAGGAATCATGAAATGAATGCAAGGTTACACCATACCGTTTATGTTAATATACTATAACATTGGTTGTTAATCGTTATGCAACTTACTATTCCTCTACTAAAGTTACTCTATGTACTAATGAACATTCTATCTAATGATTAATGAGGAATCTTGAATAGTGATTTCGATAGTTACCCGTGGGTAATTTGTATCAAAATTTTCTAACTCCTGCATTTCCATGTGAAGTTATCGGGGTATTGTTACACACAGTGAATCGGGTAATTTGAACACCAAATCTCCTCGCACATACTACTTCATTTACATGATTATCACCAGTTGAGATAACATGGGGGATATTTTATTTTAATTATTGAAAATATTAAAATTATAATATTAAAAAATACATAAATCTTAAAAAAAAAAAATATCATGCAAAAGAAAAACATACTTTCATTCAATATTTAAAAGAAAATAAATTTTGCATATACACACAATATGTGCAATGTGCATTCACGAGGATCTTCCAGGGTCCATGCGTGGAGAAAAGAAAAGAAAAAACATAATTACATTACATATGTTGATAAACATTCAGAAAATAGTTGTCCAAAATGGCCTTGAGGAAGAGAAAAAAGCTAAAACAAAAAGGAAATTGTAATACAATTTAAAGGAGAAAATCAAGTAATGTAGAAATCACTTATCTTCATCTTTTTCCTTTCTTCTTTTAGACCCGTTGCCCTTCCCCTACTTTTGGATCCACTAGAACCATACCCATATCACTCATGGATGTCTATGGAGGGTGTACTTTCTCCGAATATGAGTTTTTTTATGTACATGAACATGCTTTTTTCCCATCATTCTATCCTATTTGTGTACCATATTAAACTGATGATATGGCTCCTGAATCACTGTTGAATTTTTTCCACACTAAAAGACAATATCATTTACATTCTTATCCTAGGAGCTCCCAACATCTATTGTTGGATTTTTTGTAACACCCTCCTCCCAAATTTATACAAGCTAACCGGTCCACCAAGTTAAACATGTGATGAGAGGCCACATGACGAGATTCAACCTCCTAGGTCACCTTAAGGAAGTGGAACAGATGGAATATAATGAAACCGACCATTCACACATCCTATAGAACCTCCAAGAGACAACCAACATTTCCAGGTGCTTAACTCCTGAAGCAACTTATATTTTACTGACCAAACACCCTAGTCGCTCCCATGACAAGGAAACAATGCGACTGGAACCCTCCACTCACTCCCATAGCAAGGCCATCCCAACAGCTGTGGACATTTTCAGGTAGCCCTGTGTTAGCGACCTCATATTATGTGCCACTTTTTCAGCGCTAGGACTCAGGCCACTACCCAGAACTCCATGAGACTTCCAAAAATGATACATACCACTGAAGCAAAGGTACTAATGAAAAAATTTAATCAATGACTTGAATGCATCTCTACTAGCCATGATGAGCATTTCATCAAACATGTCACAAATATGGAATCTACAAGTCTTAACAACAAATATGAGCTTAGAGGCCTCATACTTATCTGAGAATGAATAAGAAGCATTGATTCCTTATCACACTAGATGCATTATCATCTACTAGGTAATATGTTCATTGTTCATTCATTTGCAAATCAACACACGATGAGAGCCATACATCCTAACTATCATAAAAAATACTCATAACTATCATATAAACAACAGAAATAGCAGGGATATAACAACCATATAAACCACATAATAGAAAGTACATTTACCCATAAAATACAAGGGGAGAGAAGCTCTTATTATCATGTTTAAAATGCAACCATGTTTGGGACTTCCAAGGGCCACCTAACCATAAACTAGGATGAACCAAATCACTCTTTCATCCAGTCACCCCCATGCCATATTCTAAGCATGAATGTGGGATCTCATGAAACACATAAAGCACAACCAAACCAAAGATTCCAGAGTCCAACCACCTCAATCCTCAACCAATGATTCCACCTCACGGTCAGACATCACTATCCATCACCATATCGGTCTCTACCAAAGCTATCCAAGGCTCTAGAGCATTTGTTCCAACCAAGGCTCCAAGATAGTAACTCAACCCACAATTGTTGTCAGGCTTCAGAGAGTTTGTCCAACCAAGGCTCCAAGACTAGTAACTCAACCCACCAAGGGATCCAGAGCATTTGTTGAGCCAAGGCTCTAGGACTAATAACTCAACCCAAGATGTTACAAAGCACCAAAGAATTTGTCCAACCAAGGCTCCAGGAGCTAATAACTTAACCTAAGTTGTTACAGGGCTCCAAAGCATTGTCCAACCAAGGCTCTAGGATCTAATAACTCAATCCACATCTAAAGGAAATTGAGAACCAACCAGAAACAAAAGGAAAGAAACCCACAATACCATGGCTATCTGATAAATGGAAAAGCTAGGAAAAACCACTGCCAATCCAGGGAATCTTCCATGCCAGTGACAGATCATGACTAAGAGACCACATGCATGTTCCATGCATGCAAAAAATAGGAAGGAAATCATACATGAAACTTAGTACCTACAGGAAAAACCCGTTGTAGGTGCTTATCCCGATGTCCTCTTGCGCTTTCCTGTTTCTCCTTTGCCTTCTTGCTCCAAATCCAAAGTATGACACATACCTCCAAGAGTGCTGCAAGAAAAATTTAAGTATCCAAGAGTATCAGATAGAGAGAGAATTGAATGAGAGCTCCAAAACTGAACTTACAAAAAGCCACCAACTGATCCTAAGAAGCATTTTTATTAATTATGCCTCTATTTTATTCAGTTTCCATTATTTTCCTTCATTTTCCTCCACACATGCAACTTGTGACCTTTCACCTTAGCCATTTCCTTTTCCAATGTCCATAGCCATTAATTAATCACAAGTGATCCCCATCACTATGTTTTTTCCAAACATTCAGCTTGGAATATGTGTCCCATGACCATGGTATTATTTTACCTTTAATAACTTTATTACATGTATTTTTGACCAGGGTTGTTACAGAACCCTCCCCCTTGGGGGAACAACAATTTCGATGTTCAATAACACCGAAAACTAGCAAGACTGCTAAAAGCAAAAAATATTACCCATGGAGCTTTATTACATAGCTCGTTACAGTTTTTACAATGATCAACTTGCTTAGAAGAAAATGAACATGATAGCATAAAAACATGACAACCATAATGACATGACACCATAGCGCTTATTGGATCTTTATATCACAACTCATGGTGGTATTTACATCCATATACATATGTACATAAACCAAAACACCATACCAAAACATATACCAAAAAAATTCACTCAACTAGAAAATAAACAATGATACATATCATGCATCTGATCAGCCATCTCCCATGTAGCTTCATCGGGCCCAAAGTGCTTCCATTGAACTTTAACTTGCTCGATTACTCGGTTTCGGAGCAAGAGCATATTTCTTTGCAAAATACATTGAGGTTCCAGCTGGAATTCTCCTTCTAGCTCCACCTACAATACAAACCATTCAATCACATGATCAACATATTTAACATACTTGTTAAGAAATGACACATGGAAAACTTCATGGAATTTCACTGTCAAAGGAGGTGAAATTTGATGGTCCAATCCTCTCAAGAATCTTGAAAAGTCCACAAAACCGAGGTGTCAGCTTGGCACATGATCCAATCCTTAAGGAGCTCTTCTTAGGCTTGATGCACAAGTACACTTGTTCCCCAACCTAAAACTCCTTAAGAAACCTGTTATGATCTACACATAATTTTTCTGCTTATCCTATGTTGCTTTCAAATTCTTCTTGATTAACTACATTTCATGTTCCATTTCTTCCAAAATGTGCGGTCCAATCAATACCCTGTTAACTGGACCATTCCATCTGATAGCAGTATTACAAATCCGCCCACAAAGTTCCTCAAATAGATGCATCCTCCAAGACTCTTGATACCCATTATTATAAGATAACTCAACCTACGGAAGGTACTCCTCCCACTTTCGTTGTTGATGCATCACATACATCCTCAACATGTCCTCTAGAATCATGTTGACTCTCTGTTTTTCCATCTGTTTGCAGATTATAATTTGTGTTGAAGGCCAAATCTATACCCAAATTTCCAAATAACTCTTTCCAGAACCTCAAAGTGAAATTAGCATCCTCGTCTAACACAATCTTCCACGAAATACCATGTAGTAGGACCACATCTCTGATGAATACCTGTGCCACATCACTAGTTGTATACATAATATTCATTGGAATGAAGTGTGCTACATTAGTCAACCTATCTACTATAAACATGATGGAATCATGTTGTCTAGATGTTCTCAGAAAACATGTGATGAAATCCATGGAAATGACCTCCCATTTCCACTATGGAATTGAAATCGGCTGTAGTAATCCACCTAGATGCTTACACTCTACCTTTTCCTATTGAAAATCCAAACATCTAGCCACAAAATCTGCCACTTCTTTCTTGAAATTCATACAATAGTAGAACTTCTTCATTGTTGTCAATTTCTTTTGATATCCTAGGTGACCTGAATATGGTTTCACATGAAACTCCCTTGATAATCTTCTTGAGGTCACTATTTCTTGACACATATATCTTATCCCTAAATCTGATCAAGACATCTACTGAGAGATAATAATCCAAATCCTATGCACCTGTACCTACACCTATACCTATACTTGTACCACTACATATACCTGTACCTGTACATGTACCACTACTTGTACCTATACCAGTGCCTATACCACTACCTGTATCTGTACCACTACCTGCACCTATAACTGTATGCTGCTATAGCCTGTGCCTAAGCTCTCTATACTTTTCATCCTGTTGACCTGTAAGATCCAATCTTATAGATTTTTCCCATAAGAATAGATAGCTGCAATGTGATTTACCTGTATCAGCCTTCTAAGAGAATTTGAAACCATGTTCTCTTTTCCCTTGATGTACCTAATCTCAAAGTCAAACTCACTGATCGTGGTTAACCATCTAGATTTCTTGGCATTCAGATTCGGTTGGTGAAATAGATACCTCAATCCACTGTGATTGCTCATCATTAAAAACCTATTTCCAATAAGATATTTTCTCCACATCTTCAATGCATGGATGATCGTTTCCAACTCAAGATCATGTGTCAGAAAATTCTACTCGTTCTCATTCAGTTTTTGTGATTCATAACACATTATTTTTCCTTCCTGCATAATAAATCATCCAAGTCCTCTCTTGCAAGAATATGTGCATACCACAAATTCTTTATCCGGATCTGCAATATTTAACACTGGAGCATTTGTCAACAACTAATTCAATTGTTCAAAACTCGATGCACATTCCTCTTTCCATTAAAATGTCTTACCTTTTCTTTGCAGCAACATACTAGGGTAAGCAATCTATGATAAGTTCCTCATGAATCTCTTGTAATAGCCTGCTAACCTCATAAAGGACCTTACCTCATCCACATTCCTAGAATATTTCCACTCCATGATAACCCTTATCTTCTTTGGATCCACTTCTATTCCTTCCTTGGAGACCACATGCCCCAAGTAATGTACCTCTGTCTGAAAGAGATTTCATTTGCTAAGCTTGGCATACAACTGATGCTCTCTTAGAAATCTTAATATTGTTGTTAAATGCTCAACATGTTCTTCCTCATTCTTAGAATATATCAAGGTATCAGTAATGAATACAATAATAAACTTGTCCAAATAAGGACACATAATGTTATTCATCAAGCCCATAAAAGTAGATTGAGCATTAGTTAAACCAAATAGAACTACAACAAACTCATAATGTCCATACCTAGTCCATAAAGTTGTCTTGTAAATATCATCTTCTTTGATGCACACTTGATGGTATCTTGATCTCAAATCAATATTAAAGAACATTGTTGCTTCCTTCAATTGGTCAAACAAGACGTCAATTCTCAACAACGAATATCTGTTCTTGATGGTCACCTTGTTCAACTACCTCTAATCAATGCATAGCTGAGAGTACCATCCTTATTCTTCATAAAAAATATTGGTGCACCCCACGGTGATACACTTGGCCTAATGTATCCCTTTTCAAGCATTTCCTTCAACTACAACTTCAACTCTACTAACTCTGGAGCGCTCATCCTGTATGGTGCCTTCGATGTTGGTGTTGTGCCTGGTACCAACTCAATGGAAAAATATATTTCCCTATGAGGCGACAACTCTCAGATATCTGCTGGAAACACATATTGAAACTGCTATAGAACTGAGTACTTGCTCGTTACCTCTGCATCCTCAACTTCCTTACCTTCATCACTTGAAATGTGCACTGCAAATAACACACACCCTTTCTTGCAACTGCACTTGGCCTACATAGTTGTCACCATCATAACTGATGTTTCTTAAACGATGTTATAGAATATCACAGAATAGTGGATCCTATTTTCTTGAAAGCCTTTCAAAAAGCATATAATGGGTTAAGAAAAAAATCTACTTTTGTGGATCCTATTTCCAAGGTTCATATTCCTGTTTCTTAAACAATGTTATATAATATCACAGAATAGTGGATCCTAGTTTCTTGAAAGCCTTTCAAAAAGCATATAATGGGTTAAGAGAAAAATCTACTTGGGTGGATCCTATTTCCAAGGTTGATATTCTGTTTTTCCAAGGGACAACGAACAAAATTTTCCATGTCCTTAGAAAGAATAATGTTGCCTTGCCATTCAAGCCTCTTCGTACTATTAGGAATTCGATTTGTCAAGGACCTTGTTGACCCTAAGGACATGAAAGTTGTCTACATGATTCCGTGTTCATGTGGTATTCCCTATATTGGAGAAACGAGGAGATCCATTAAGCAGCGAATCCAAGAGCATGCTGCAGACATTAGACACAATTAGTCCCACAAATCAACTCTTAGTGAACATGCGAAAAACTCTTGTCACCATCTATGCATTGAGGACTCCAAGGTCATTACGAAGGTTGACCACTTCCACCATAGAAAGCTTCAGGAGGCCATTGAGATTGAAAGGCATGCTAAAAATCTCAACAAGGATGATGGTTGGAAATTGAGCAACAGTTGGACCGAGCTCTCTTGGTATGATCCTTTCTCATGTTGTGTCCTGTGTTTCCTTAGGTCTCTGTAGGCTTTTTCTTTGGTTTATCTCCCTTCATACATCATGTTACTTTATAAAAAAATTCCCAGTTCTTTGTTGAATTTTTCCTCCTTCCTTTTTAATTTTTTTGTTTCCCTAGGTTTCTGTAGGCTTTTTCTTTGGTTTATCTCCCTTCATCCATCATGTTAGTTTATAAAAAATTTCCCTGTTCTTTGTTGAATTTTTCCTCCTTCCTTTTTAAATTTTTAGTGTCTTTGTTATTTATTTTCCTCGTCTTAACTTTGTCCTGTATTTATATTAGTACTTATTTTACTTATCTAAGCTTTGTCCCTTATTTATATTAATATAATATATAATTCCCTTTTCTTTTTTCTTTTTTTCTTTTTTTCTTTTTTTTTTCTTTTCTTTTTTCTTTTTTTTTTTTTTCCGCAGAAAAAGTTACACATAGCATATGCATTGAAGCATTTTCAGTAGTTGCCCATTGGGCTCATGTGCTTTTGCACACAATGCGACGTAGCGAGGCTACCTTGCATTCAGAAAGAATGAAAGAAAAAGAAAGAGAAAAGGGAAGAAGGAGAGAGGAGAAAAACTGGAAGCTTCTAGATAGTGGGAAAAACGTCCCACAAATCACGTTTTTCTCCCTTTCTTCTTCTCAACCTTGCGCCATTCTCCCTGAGATGGCTCACAAGTGGCAAGGACAATCTGATTTTCTACATGTTGAGTTCCTGTATCCTTGTCTGAATCTGATGTTTCTGAAGTATGGTGTCTTTTAATTCCTCCGCTGCCTGAGTCCACGACATTCCTTTCTGATTGTTTCGTCAGAAGGTGTGGATCCATGAGAACAGTCGTGTCCGTTGTTTGCACCTCAGGTTCCTGTGTAGGTTGTTTACTTTCTGGTGGAGCTGGTTCCTCTTCTTCTTCTGGCTCATCCTCCTCTGAATCCGGAGGGGGAAACTGCCAACCTTTCCTCTGCTTCCTGTTCGGTTTCTTTTTGCAGTGTGTTTTCTTAACCTCTGGGCATGAATTTTGAAGATTTCCTGTCATCTTGCAATTCCTGCATCTGAACGCAGTATTCTCGTAATCAAGTGATTGCAACCAGTTTTGTTGCTTATAAATCAACATGATGTTCTCCGGTAAACCTTTGCTTAGATCCACTTCAACGCAGATCCGGGCAAAGGTGAAGATCCTTTTTTCTAACCGTTCCATGTCTGTTTTAATATACCGCCCAAGGCTATTTCCGATGCTCTCTAAAACATGTTCGTTCCAGAAGTGAAGAGGCAGGTTGTGAAGTCTCACCCATACTGGTAATCTGGAAACTGTCATGGTGTTGGGGTCAAAATCTGGAAACCATGGGGTTATAAACAGCCCCGTGGACCCCTAGAACCAAGGCCCCTCTCTGATTATTATATCTCTTTCCTCCGAGGTTTGAAATTTAACAATAAAAAACCCCTTGGAACAGAGGTGTATTTCACATTTCAGAGACCATTGGGTGAAAATCTATTGAAAAAGGTCCATGGGTTTAGGCCAGAAGCAATTGAAACGACATATTAATGCGTGGGCTTCATATGTCTTTATATGCTCCTCTGTTGCTGTACTGTTGATTTTTAGTTCCGAGGTTTGTTCCCGTAGTTCTACTATGTAGGGTCTCGGCGCATTTCCAGCCTGTTCTGGAGGTAAGCCTGCCGCTTTTTTCCCTTGTAGGATGTTTTTGTAGGAGGGGCCTCCGTTTGATTGCTGTTGACTGATGGGCTTATTCCTTTTATCTCCCCCTGCAGATCTTGGGATGCTCTGAACAACACCCCCTCGCAGTCGCAGGTTTAGGGTAATGGTCATCTCTGGTTTTGTGGAGTAGTCCTTTAAGAGCCTGCAGTCCTGAAGAGAGTTGTGCCCATTGACCAGATGTTGGATCGGTACAGGATACCCCATCAATCCCCATATTTTATGCTTGAGTTGTAGGATAGAGGAGTCATCATTTACCCAGACTAAATGCGATTTACCCACAGGAGGCCTAATAAAAATTTGAAACGGAGGAGAGTACGGCAAGATCGGGTTCTTACCTATTGATAGAGTAGGGAGCGCTTCCTGCTTATGCTGATCCCTCATCTCTGCCTCTTCTTTCTTCTGATTCGGCATTGGGGTCTGCATAATAGGCTTGGGTGCCTCTTCTCTTGCCGTATGCAATAGAAAGGGCGAACGAACCAAAAAAATTTCCTTTTCGAAACCGGTCAGGAGGCTTTCCAGGGGCAGAGATCCCGGATCAGAGAACGCCCCGCCTCCAAGCGCTCTGAGCAGCATGGACCCTTGTGCTCCAAAGCCGCGTTCATCAGCCGATCTAGTCCTTGACGGCCGGATCTCTCTGCCTGTCATGAAAAAACCATGGGAAAAAACTATGGCGGCGTGTCCCTTAAAGGGAGTGAAGCAAACCTGAAGGGATCGGTAGCAGGGCGCCCTTGATCGGGTCAGATCGCACATTGTTCGCTTGAGGTCTGGAGACATTGCTTGAGTTCTGTGGTATTCCTCCCATAGGGCTCAAATCCGGCTTTCAGATCCACGATCCAGCTGCAATACTACCTCTCCCACCCCGATTTGGTCAGATGCAATCGGATCGGAGTCATCACCGCATGAAAGACAACCTGGGTCTGTACTGCCCTGAGTCACAGACTTGGCGGCGGCAGTGTTTTGCAAAAACCTTGCAGAAACCCTCACTGCGTCCATCGCTCCCCCCATTACTCTCAAATGAAAATCCTCTTATCTTCAACTACAATCAATTCTTGGAAGATCCTTATTTTTTATTCTTTAAAATACTTATTAAAATAATTATAATATTTATATTTATTAGAATATTTATACTTAAGAAAATATTTTATATAGTTTAATTATTTATTAAAATAATTAAAATAATTAAACTTCATAATTAAAATATTTATTAAAATCAATTTGAATTTTTTATTATTTATTAATATAAATTTTAATAACTAATTAAATAATTAATTAATTAACTAACTAACTAAATAACATCTAGTTTTTAAACGGCTAGATCCAAGCAATGATGTATCCTTACTATTTATTCTGATGATGGTGAGGATGAACCACATTAGATAGTTTGAAACTTTGCCCAATTTATAAAAATGTGATTAATCTCAAAAATATTTATATTAAAAATAAACCACATCAATTTTTAATTTTTATTATAACAATCTGACCATTAGTGATAAGCACAATAAAGTCTCTATTAAATAACTTTAAGATGAAGAAAATGAAGTAAAAATAATAAAAATAAGATCAAAACTAAAACCTTATTGCAATGTAAACATCAATCGAAAATCACTGTATTAAAGTACCTTAAAATAGATTTGATAGATTAATAAAAAGTTGTACGTTGATTTAGGATGACTTAACAATGAGATTAAATTGGGTTTTTAATTTTTTTATACGGTCATATAATCATAATGTAATTTTTTTTTTTTTTAAATTTAAGTTATGTTTTTTAATTTATAAATATATTTAATATTTCAAAAAAAAAATCTATATTAGGTAAATATATAATTTAAAAGAATGGATATTTTTAGAGTTTTCTATTTTGCAAATAATTTTTGGAGGAAACTATGTAAAAGATTTTTAATTTGTAAAAAGTTTTAAGCAAACATTTATCAAAAAACATAATCATTTACTGATGAGTAAAGTGTTCACCAAAGTGATATATATATATATTATTCTTTGTTATCAGCTAAATGCCCTCTAAAGCATCACCATTATTAAAAACAAATTACACCACTTAAAATAACCATAATCAATTAAAAAAACAAATTAAATGTATCTACTAAAAGAAAAATGAGAAATTATCCAAACAAAAGAGTAAATGTATAACCGAGAGTAAATATATAACTTAAAGTGATGATTCCATAAAAAAAATTACAGAATTTCTGAAAAATATTTATCTCAAAAATATTTATATTAAAAATAAACCACATCAATTTTTAATTTTTATTATAACAATTTGACCATTAGTGAATAGCACAATAAAGTCTCTATTAAATAACTTTAAGATGAAGAAAATGAAGTAAAAATAATAAAGATAAGATCAAAACAAAAACCTTATTGCAATGTATACATCGATCGAAAATCATTGTATTAAAGTACCTTAAAATAGATTTGATAGATTAATAAAAAGCTGTACATTGATTTAGGATGACTTCACAATGGGATTAAATGAGGGTTTTTTTTTTTTTTTTTACGGTCATATAATCATAATATAAATTTTTATTTTATTTTATTTATTTATTTATTTTTTTTAAATTAAGTTATTTTTTTTAATTTATAAATATATTTAATATTTCAAAAAAAATATTTGTATTAGGTAAATATATAATTTAAAAGAATGGATATTTTTAGAGTTGCTTATTTTGCGAATAATTTTTGAGGAAACTACGTAAAAGATTTTTAATTTGTAGAAAGTTTTAAGCAAACATTTATCAAAAAACATAATCATTTATTGATGAGTAAAATGTTCACGAAAGTTTTATATATATATATATAATTCTTTGTTATCAGCTAAATGCCCTCTAAAGCATCACCATTATTAAAAACAAATTACACCACTTAAAATTACCATAATCAATTTAAAAAAAAAAAAAAAAATGTATCTACCAAGAAAAATGAAAACTTATCCAAACAAAAGAGTAAATATATAACTTAAATTGATGATTCCATAAAAAAATTACAGAATTTCTGAAAAATATAAGAGAACAAAAGATCAAACTGAGAACTTATCAAACAAAAGAGTAAATATATAACTTAAATTGACGATTCCAAAAAATCTTACAGAATTTCTGAAAAATATAAGAAAACAAAATATCAAATAATTAGACTTGGATGTCCCACCAAGTGTCAAATAGAATAGCGTTCGACTAGGTATTAAAGTAAAATTATAGAAGGTGCAGAAAGGTTGAAGTGTGACGAGCGAGAGTTCCATGAAAAGTATGGAACTAGGTCCCTCTATCGCATCCCTGCCAGACAGACAGTTTGCTCTTAAAATTTCCAAAAAATGCGAGAAAATATCCATTTTGCGTTTTCAATAATCGAAAACCAGTCTTCCTTTGAATTACTCGGTCACTCTCACTAGCAGTCTTACAGTACTTATTCGCCCACATCTTCCTCTCGCCTGAAAAAACACTGACCTTATGTGCCTCCAAAATTTTGACTCGTCTGACTGCACATATATTTTTGCATTCATGTCTCAGTTCCCCCACAATACAAAGCCTTCACATTTCGTGCAGTTCCCCGTTGAAATATCGTTAAACTCACTCTTTTAGCCTCAGTTTCTGCGTCATAAAATATGGAGAATTCCCCCAATCAGCAACATGACCTTGAAATGATCTTGGGTCCCGCCAATTTAAGGGAATTCGACTGCGAAAATGGGGGAGGTGGGTATCTGAAATCTGGATACCCAAATCTCGAGAGAAAATATGGTTGGGCTCTTACACGACTATCACCCATAATATCATTGCAGACATTGCCTGCTATTACCTCGTCCACAGTCAGCCATCTCCAGAGGAAAAACAAAACCAGAGAAAAATGATCTCCTCGTGAAACTTCAAACTCTCTTATATTTATCTGCAGAGGCCGCAAGTAAAGGCCCCAAGTAAGGCATTCCCTCGGAAGGCAACGCCAGGCACTTTCACCATGTGGGTTATGAGGCAGGCATCTTCTTGTTGGGTTTAGACCCCTTTCTTTTTCTCACAGCAAGGAGAACTCCCCATCTTCTCAGACCGAAATACAAGAATAAAAAATGTCGACTAATATGAATTTCAAAATTCAAAATTTCAAATTTCAATTCGCGGTTTTCCATATTCAAATTTCAAACTGTGTACATTGTATTTTAGCGTATAGCATGTATTTATCTGTGGTAGCAGCTAGGCGGAGGCGCAAGGAAATTCCTCATGCCTATTGGGATGGAAAGCCTTATTTTCCAGTCTATTGGCACATTAATACTCTTAAGAGTACTAATGGGCATACCTATGCCATGCCACCCATGCCATCCTTGCCATCCTCTTCACCTTTAGTCCCGAGTCGTGGAAAATCTGATCTGCAGTGCCCCATTAAATCTCCAGCCGCCAAAAAATTCTGCAGCCATTAACTCTCGGCAATCCGCCTTAACTCTCCAATGGACGAAAGACTCCTTACTCTCCTCGCTGCAAAACTGATTAATGTTTAGATTCCATGTAGCGATATCAAAAATATCAAATACCTTTTGTCCTCCGTATTATTTTTATTTAGTTACAAAAAAACCCTTCACCTTAATTGGTAGGTTATCAACAGAATTTTTAAAATAAGTTTTGATGTTAGAAATTGTAATATGAAATTACTTTTATTTGATTGCCGCAACTGACATTTAACTGATTTGAATGAATAAAGGAAAACAAAAATGAAAAAAAGCATTCTTTGATGGGAAAAAAATCTTTGTGAGCTTTGTAATATTTTATAAATAACAATAACAAAAAACGAATCTGGTCTTGATCCTTAGTATTAAATATATGATAGATTTAATTAAAAATTACAAAATTTCATTAGTAAAGTGAGGGATTTTCTAACAAAAATTCTTTAATTAACTTATGGGAAGGGATGGATACGTTTTCTCCATCCAATGTAAATTTTTCTCATAAATGACAGCGAGTTGTATTGTATTTACATGTGGGACTTGCAGAAAAGCTTATAATGTTATTTTATGTACAATATGGCTATCATTGTTTGATAGTATGTAATTAATTTCATATATATATATATATATATATATATATATATATATATATATATATATATTAATTTAATATAGTAATTTGGAGAATGTTATTGTTATTGTAGTGATAGGTTTATATATATATATAGAAATATTAATTTTTATATGTGAAAAATAATTTATATATATTCTAAAAAATTAGGAAAATATATAAGAAAAAATATATATCACAAGATTTTTAATTATAGATATTTGTTCACGTTTTATTGTTGAAAATTTTAATTTATAATAAGCTTTGTTATAATACAATAAGCCAATTGCTTTCTCCCTTAAAATAAGGTGGGCTAGATCGGGCGAAAAAGAGCGCTTATGGAGAGCAGAAGAGTTAGGTTTTGCAGGTTTTGCAGGTTTGGGCCTTATGGCCGCGCGGTTGCTGATCCTCCTGGTTGCGTAATAGAAGGGTTTGGTACTCCTGTTCACATGGCTCTCGTTTCCATGAGTGGGCAGCCTCCGAACTTTGGACCTGCACTGGATTTTTGCGGCGCTTGGGAACTGGATTTTACGGCGCTCTCCACCAGAGACCCCCTACCTTCCATCGCTTGCCATGGGCATGAATATTGGCCTGTTCTAGTTGCCTCGCACCCGCATCTGGTAACTTTTGGTTTTTTTTTCGCTATTTCTGCACCAAACGCTTGTTTGTTGCCCCTGGACGGCAGGTATATTGCGAGGGCCGAAAGTCCCTGCGGGCTTGTGGCCTTATTGGTTGTCACCACTCCGAGTAATCATTCATTGAATACTAGTTGTGGGTCCGTGGGCGACAAGGGGACGAGCACCCTGTCTCTCTGTGTGCGATTCCCTCTATTTCCTGCTTACTTTTGGGGCTCTGGCGCTGAGAGCCGTCTTGGTGGTAGAGGTATGAGTGGTAATAGTGCCGGAAGATGGGAATTGATGGTTCCTCGCCCAGCTAAGAAGCCAGCCACAACATTCCCTACTCCGAAGGCTCTCGTGCCGCTTTGGACCTCGAAGGTCCTCATTCCTGCATCATCTGCTCCGCTCAGGTCCTGCTCTACAGATCTGATTAGGCAGATGCATCTTGCAGGAAAAAAAAGACGGCAGCTACAGCATCTTATAATTTGCAGAGATTGTGTTTTTAGGTAGGAGAAGTCCGACTGGCTTTTCATTCACCCTGCTTCCCAGTCCTCTGTCTCGGCTCTGTTTTTGCCCAGCAATGACAGTTTCTGTTTGATGGGGAAAGTTCCTCCCCATCAAAGCCTTGGCAGATTTGCTCACGGTAGCACAAGAAATCCTAACACTGTGTCATGGAACCTCTTTGATTCTTTTCAGATCCAAATCTCACAACCAACCGGCAAAGCCATCATGCAATGGGTCTGTTCCACAGATTTGGTGCTGGATCTCAAGCTGGTTCTCGAACGGCGGAGTGGAATCCCTTCTGGCCTTCAGAGGCTTCTCTTTCAAGGGAAACAACTTGAAGATCTTCTACCCATCTCTTCTTACAGCATTAACAGGAACAGCTCTTTGGTGTTAACCCTACGTTTGAGAGGGGGTGCAGCGGGACAGTCGTCCTCCGCTCCTCCCTTCTCTTACAAAGATGCAGTACATTTCGAGTTCCCCAAACCCTCGGAAGCCCTTAAATCCAAGCCTTTTTTGGTTAACAAAACAGAGGAAGTTCCCTCTGTTGATATTTCCCATGCAGATCCTGTAAATCAACCTCAAGAATATGCAGAAAGAGCCATCATTTGCAGATTCAACGGACTGTGGCCGCGATCTCAGGACCTTTATGATTGGGTTCATGCAAACTGGACACATCATTGTAAGGTCAGTTTCTGTTCTAAAGGATATTTCATTGTTCTTTTTTATGACAGTAAGCATTATGAAAAGGCTTTAGAAGAAGGCCCTTGGTTCATAGGAACTGCAGGGCTCTTCTTAACGCCTTGGTTTCCAGATTTTGATCCAGCAACCGCTGTCATCACCAGGACACCTGTATGGATCAGACTTCCAAACCTACCTGTCCACTTATGGCATGTTGCAGTCTACAAAGCTATAGGCAACACCTTGGGCAGTTTCATTATGGGAGATTACAGGAGGGAAAGAGTAGGTCTCTACACATATGCCAGAATTTGTGTGGAGGTGGACTTAAGCAAGGGACTTCCAGACCAAATCATTCTCAAAATAAACGACTTAGTCTGGACCCAGACATTGGACTACGAAAATACAACCTTCCGCTGTCGCCACTGCCACCAAACGGGGCATCTGCAGTCCACCTGCCCTTCTCTTCCGGCAAAAAAGAAAAAGGAGAACCTCTCCAAGCACAAATCCAAACGATGGGCTCCTTGCTCTCCACCTCCTGTCGTGGATTCTGAATCCTCTTGCTCTGAAGATGAAGCCAGCGATGCAGATTTGGATCAAGCCCCTCCAGCTGGGGTTCCTTCCAACGATGGACCGGCACACTCCTCCGGCATAGCCATCGCCCAGAAACGTGCTCATTTGACCTCCTCCTCTGACTCAGAAAAGGAGGGGCCCCCCTCGGAGATCCCCAGTCTTCAAGTTATTGTTGCTCATTCGCCCCTGGATGGCTGGGTCAAAGTTAAAAACAGGAAAGGGAAAAAGCTTCGTGTTGTGACCTCTACCCATTCTGGGTAGAGATCAGTTTTTTAGCTTTCCTGTCTTTGGTTGTAGTACTTTGCTTGTTTTACTCCTCCGGAACCGAGGTTGATAGTACTATCATTGCCGGTTGCCGGTTTTCTGTCTCTCTTGATTGTATCACCATCTTGTATCATATTTTTGCTTAATAGAATTAGTCCAACTTCAGAAAAAAAAAATACAATAAGCCAAAACCATTCTAAAAAACCATAATGCATACTCATATTTTTTTATTAATTAATTTAATTAAAAGAGTAAAAATGGCACAACTACTTTTGAGATAAATTTAAACATTTAATCTATGACTACTACTATTACATATATTCTAAAATATTATGCATAGGTTAAATCCCTACCATCAACATAATAATTATTGATAATTAAATTAAAATTATATATACCTATTCCAAAATAGACACAAAATAATGAAATTACATATTATTATTCACAGTTTTTTTTCCTTCTAAACAACATGTAACCAAATTATATATATATATGCACACAATTGAGTTTAGTTTGGGTGGTTTCCCCAAATAATTCTTATCCTTCCCATCTAGGTTGAAGTATGGTAAGTAGATATGTTGATGTTTTGGAATAGAGCTAGTCTATAGTGAGGGCTTGATTAGTACTAGCAATTTTCCTTTAGGTCAGAGAGAGGTGGAGGTGGACTACCTAATGTCCAAATTTATTTTAACTTATTTTATGTTAACTGAATATACTCAATTTTTTTTAATAGATGTAGATATATGGTTAGATTCGTCTATACCTAATCAAATTTTGTAAATTAAGAAAATGTGTTTGAATAACGAAAAAAGAAGAGAATATGTTATTCCTTATTAAAAAAAAAATAGAACCTTACAAAAAATGCATTCCTGTTTAAAAAAATAAACAAAAATTCCTAAACTTAACTTTATTTCATATATAATTCTCGTTAGTGGATCTAATTATGTAATTATCTTTATTTTGTATTAACAAGCCTAGATCCATATCAAATCTCTTTTCACTTTAGAAGAGATTTGTTCTCAGGAGATTTGATGTCTCTAGACTCTTGGTAAATCCAAATTTAAGATAAATCTATGTTGATATTAAAAATATTATAATTTATAGTTTTTTTCCATGTCTAAGTATTCTTATGTATTAAGTATTAGTTTTTTTTTACTAAATATTATTTTTATAAATTAATATAAATTATAATATAATAATAATAATTTATGTTGAAAATTTTGAAAAAAAATATAATATATATTTATTAATTATTTTTTAAAATTACTAAATTTTTTTATTGTTGAAATTTAAACTTATAAATTAATAAAAAATAATATATATTTTTAAACTTAATTATGTGTAGTCTAACTAATAGACTAAATGACTTTTTGGCCATAATATCAAAATACAATTTCTACAAAGATTGTTGTTCCTGGTTAGTTAAACCACATTTTTGAATGCATAAATGGAAACGGGGAGACACTTTATATTTGCAAATTAAACAACTTAAAAATAAGATTTTTAAAAAATTATACTATATTTAAAATAAAATTGACCAAAACAAAATGCTTCAATTTCATCTATTAATTAATTTATTTATAGTTTTTAAATTTCACTTATAAATTGAGATGGACATTTTCATATATATATTATTTACTATAATTATGGTGAAAGTGTTTAATTAATCTCTCATATACATATGTTTGCATTTATTAAATCATCAATATATATAGTTATATTCTATTAAGTATTTTAATGGAACATGCACATAATTTGTATGAAATGTATTACTATGTTAATTTTTTATGGTCAAATTTAACTAATATATATATATATATATATATATATATATATATATATATATATATATATATATATATATATATATATATATATATATATATATATATATATATATATATATATATATATATATATATATATATATATATATATATATATCTTATTAAGGTTAATTAATTTTAAAAAGATGGTGTACCTGAATTCAGTGACAATTCCAGCAAGACTGTGAATTCTATAGATTGAACAACCTAAACACAAGTTTTTAAAAATCTCTCCCATAGATTTTCATTTTCTATTAAATTATATACGTGTGTGTGTGTGGTCTAACTTATATATAAATTATATATGAAATGGTCCTTTTTAGGGCATGTTCTCTCATTAATTTTAACCAAAATATGGTAGATAAATTTAAAAATTTGAGTTTAAGTTGTTTAATCTATACAATTTAAGTGTCCCATGGTTTTCATGCCATTGAATCCATTTATTCATTCAAAATGGTGTTTTAAACAATAGAAAATCATAAATTTGCTTGAAATTGTACCACTTGATTTTGATGAAAAAGAAGATTTCGTCTATAAGTTAGCTTATGCCATATAACTTGCATCTATAACCTATTAAACCATTCATTTTTATTCATCGTATTTGATTATGTTAAATATATTTTCAGAAAATTTTCCCCCATGAATGATTTTGTATTTTACATTTATTTAATCTATTAGTTTTTTCCCATGATTTTTTACTTTAATTTTATCCAATTTAATAAATAAAAATTGTTAATTTTTCTTTTATAAATTAAGATGAGCAAGATAGTTCATTGTCAGGTGAAATTATCTCGGGTGGGCCTATTGGTTAAGATCGTGTGTTTCCTCCTAAGAGGTCATGCGTTCAAAACCAGAGGGGGGTAGAGTATGTATGCCTTTTTAGACTCAGTAGTCAAATCTCTACGTGAAGGTGGGTCCCTTGTACCACAAACAAGGGGGTCTCATACTCCTACGGAGGTGGCTCCTTTGTCCCACAAATAAGGGGGTCTCATACACCTGCTTCGTCGTGACCTTAAAATTGGATAATAACAACAACAACAATAATAATAATAATAATTTATATATGTTTTAACTTGAATTAAAACATATGAAGTCGACAATTATCAAAGCAAAAATACAATTTGTTATTTAAAAATTAGATTATAATATGATTTATTTTTTTATTGATAAGTTGTGCGAGTCCCAAGATGATTGCACATTTAATCTTTTCTTTTAGAAACTATGACCTAGGGGGTTTAAGTTGTCAGAAAAATATGACCCACGGGGGTCTAAGTTGTCAAAATCAACCCAGGATCGCACTCATCTTGGACCACATCAACCCTTAACATGGCTGGATTTTTTGCCATGTATTTTCGAACCAATGGCCTTCACATCACAGAGTTCCTTAATAGTACACCCCACCACAGTGTATTCTACACCGCGTGGGTCATAATGTGGTATATATATATATATATTGAAATAAATATAGTATTTTTTTTTGTAAGCTTGACAAGACCTTTTCCATTCATTTCTTCAAAAAAGATAGGTTACAACCAGAATTGAAGTGGTTAGGTGGCCTCAACCTGCTCAGAGGGAATATAGATCTGTTGGACACCTAACTACATTATAGGCTATCAAAAAACAGAAGAGTTTAATACTGTCTAGCAAATCTATATATGTATGAGTATATTTAAACCTTCTGTATTCTAAAGAACTAAAACTGGAAATCATAGTCTGCAAATACTTCATGTGTCAAAATTAAAAATTAAAAAATTAATCCAAGCATGCTACTATTCATTTGAAAAATCCACTGCAGTTGGATCCTTCACGCTTGAACCGAGTAGCTATGTTTGTGGAAGGCATGGAATATGTCTCTCAATGCGGCTAAGGTGGCCATTCTTTTGCTGTAATTGGAACTAGAACTAAATCAATTGAAATTCATTATGAATTTCTGAAAGTCCATGATCAGTCTTGGAAGAATCAACAAGAGGGTTAACCAAGGCTTTGGCTACTATATTATCCATTAACCAATAAAGATAGACTATATGTTTATACTTGAAGACCTTCCTATATAATGACCTGGGCAGAGAGCCAAATCATGCCAATCACCCAAATCAATATCTGTGTTTGCATCATGTTGGTTCAACTCTGCGTCCCAACCTGAAATTAACTGGTGGTCCTGTGAAAAAGTACTAATTTGAAATGCTTGAGTTTCATCTCAGATGATTTGTGAAGTATTTTTGCAGCCTCTACTCCTCGCTCGGCGAGGTTGGGGTTGACTGTCTCCACGGCTCGGCCCCAACTTCCTACCATGTCCACGACCTCCACAAGCCGAAGAGCATTTGATAAGGGAGGAGTGAGCCATGTGCTTGTTCAAATGAATACCAGAAGGATGGCATATCTTGGGATAGGGTGTTATAACCTTGGGCTCGCGACGGGGAAGAAACTTAAAATCTGAAACCCTCTTGGTACATATAAACCTGTAAGAATACCATGGCATAAATGCAAATAACAGTGAGTAAAAAGGTTGTCTACCAAGAAATTGTCATGGAAAATGTTATGGATCTGATACAGGAGTCCCTAGAAAATCACCCAAGGCTCTGCAAATCATCTTAGGATAGGATAAAAATACAGATTAAGAAAAACCATATCTGGGAGAGCCCAATACGTATTGACCAACAAAACCAATGAGCATTCAAGGTGGTAAATGTTGATTTGTATAGTTTGGGAGGTGCTCCAAGCCCTAGGGTTCAGGGTTTGGGGGGGAAATTACCACAAGGGCATCTTGTGGGCTTGGAACCCAAGTGAGGGGTTTTGCACCCATCGTGATTTGGGCCAAAACTGTGATGAAGATATGACAAGTGATGGATGAGCATGATAGTGCTCAGCGATACGATTCCAACGCATCGAGAATCGTCTGAATCTGATTTTTCCTTAGAGAGAAATGAATTTTTGAAATTGAAAAGGTAATTATTGGTTACAAAGTCATGTAGGCTTGGTGTAAAAGGGTGCCAATAGATGTGTCTCTTCAAGTAAATTCGTGGAGGCCTAAAGTCTATAAATTGGAGGTGTTTGATCCTGATTTGAGCAATACATCTCTGAAATTTGGTGAGCCTTAGCCAGAGCTAGAAGGATCTTAAAGGGACAACGTGAGGAGGTCTAAAGTACAGTGTGGGTTTCTTTGTTTGTTGTAGGTGCAGCATTGTGAGGAAAGGGTTGTTTGAAGACAAGAACATGGTTGTAATAAGTACGTGTTGTTGGGTAGGTTAGGCCACAAATATGGAGGAGAGGAAAAAGTTGTTTAAAGGCTGAGTGGTGGAGTTTTGAGGGGGTCGTAAGTTACAACAGCTGTTGTGCTAGGCCACAGGCCTTAGCCAACAGCTAGGCTGCCTCTAAGAGCAGAATTTGGGGTAAAAAACGGCGAGAAGGAGCAACTTAGGGGTGGAGGACTCTCTCTAGAGGATACCACAATATTTTGGAGGGTTGGTTGCTGATTTGTGGAGAAATAGGGTTGTAGGTGACACCTTACCAGAGAAAAATAGTGCAAGAGTGCAACATGGTGACAAAAATAGTCTTGAAGTTGTATGGGGTCAAGTATTGACCAGTGATGGATCAGCTTTATTGATCAACTTGTTGATGTGATGTCTATGACATTCCAAGGTGAGGAAGTGTCATATTAGGAGCCGATTCAACAGTGACGAAGTTGGGAGCCATAAGATTATTGGAGGGCAGCGTGTTGGCTACCCAAAGTAGCCCTAGACAAGCTATCTTGAAGGACCAAGAGAAGCTGAAGGTTGGATGAAGGAAGGTGCCGAAGAAGCAATAATTTGATGAAAAAAAGTTGTTTCTAACATGGCAGATTGGAGCTTGGGTGCTGGCCAACCTATAGAGAAGATTGGATCAACCCAAGTACACTCTACAGAAGGATGTGCATCAGTGTTAGTTGGCAACGCTCCTAGAGTATTGATGTGTAGTGGCCTTGATGGACTAAGGCACTACTAGTGAGCAGTGCGGGTACGATAGACTGACAGGACAAGATACGACAAAGAAGTACAACAAAATTGAGATTGTATGTTGTATACCATAGACTATTGTATTATTCAGAATTGGTTTAATATAACGAAGATTGGGGATTGTACGTTATTGTAAAAGTTTGTTTAAAACTGTGTATATTGTGCATATGTGATTTACTGCTTTATATTTTCCGCTATGCAAAGTAGTTTATGGTTGATATTATTGGTTTCGTAGCGTAAGTGATTTAAGACTCTAACCTAGACCTAAGGTCACATAAATTCAACAGTAAACACAAGCATCCATGCATGAGATATAAATAAAATGATAGACCAGAGAAACCCAATACATCCCCATGTGAGCTAGAAAGATACCAAAATAAACATAAACAAGAGTGCAATATTCAAACATTCCTTCATAAAAACCCATTGTTTCCTTCCAAAAATCACATGTGAGCTTCCAACTGACTACAATAATTATAATATAAACACTTCTCTGGTGATAAAACAGAGAAACTCAGCGATCACAAGGGGTAGAACAAGAGAGGCCTAGAAAATAAGCATACCCACTAGGATAAACTGTCGAGGGAAGAAGGTCGTCTGCACTCAGGTGGATGTCCATGTAAGACTCCTTGTTCAAACGTGAAGCTTCCAACAAACCTATAATCCTATCCTCTCTCAGAGCATGAAAATTGTGGATGAATGTTGATGTATTACTGTCATAAAACCATGGCACGGACACTGTCCTTCCACCTTCCCCGGTACCATAATTAATGATATGCATGTGTGATGCCACCTCTCCATACAACTCAAGTGTGCAAGGGTTGCAGTGAGGCCACCCTCCAACGTTTCCCTTCATCACATTAATCATGACGACAATCCTAATGCTACTGGACTGTCGTCATGATTAATGTGATGAAGGGAAAGGCTGGAGGGTGGCCTCACTCCAACCCTCACACACTTGAGTTGTATGGAGAGGTGGAATCACACATGCATATCATTAATTATGGTACTGGGGAAGGTGGCAAGACAGTGTATGCACCGCAGTTTTATGACAGTAATCTCTTAACATTCATCCACAATTTTCATGCTTTGAGATATGATGGGGTTACATGTTTGTTGGAAGCTCGATGTTTGAATGAGAAGGAGTACTCCTACGCAAACCGACATGGTCGGTGGGGTTTATAATCCCTTTTAAGCGTGACTAGCAGAAGAAAGATGGGAGACCAAAACCTAACTGGAACTAGAGAAATACCTGGAGGTATGGTGTTGGTTAAACCCTTGCATTAACTAGAAAAGTAAAGGGCAACTCCTCTTGGATGGTAGGATTTACCTGTATAAAATGAAATAACATTACAATCAAATGAGAATTAAGAATAAGTGAGAGGAGTGTAAAGGGGTTTAAACAAATTACTGTATAACCCAGCAAAAAAAAAATTTAATAATAATAAAAAATAAAAAATAAAAAAAAATTACCTGTTAGTGGAGAGTTCCATACTGCCATACAAACCCTGCAACGAATAATAATGGGGTTTAGCTACCGAACAATCTTATTCCATTGTAATATAAAAACAACAAACCCTGGGCAAACTGAAGAACTAACCTGTGTGGAATCGCTTCTATCTAGGACCGGGTTTAGAAAATGTTGAGTGTTGCGAATTAAAGGAACTCCGCAGAACATAGGCAACAAAGTGCCGGTATGAAATGTGTGAACAACTGAGAGAACATTGCAAAGGAGGAGGCCCTAAGCCTGGTTTGATGATCTGTCATAAAGCAGAAAAAGAAATCAGATGAAGACTTTGCAGAAAATGGAGCACTCAAGGCTATTGGTCTTATGTTATTGACATTTCACTTGGAGAAGTTCCATCCTCAACTGGAGCCACTGTTAGGGTCCTATAAATTATAAGATCTCAAGGTGATTGAGTACTTCACAAGTTGCAATTTCATATTGTGTATGATTTTAAATTTTCAAATGATTTCCAAAAAATATGAAAAAAGAAAAAGAAAGCCTCTTAATAGCTGGCTACAGGAACATTAGGTGGTACAGAATAGCTGGCTAAAGCCATGGAGAATATGTCCATCCAAACAGAGGAGATTAAAAAGATGGAAGCAAAAATTAGTACCTTGAAGGATCAAAGGTAAGGTCTGATAATGCACATGAAATAGAAATACAAAGATCTCAAAAACAGATTGAAAGATTGACAAAGGCAGAGAAGGAAGCTTCCATTGGTCAGACCATTGGCCAAGCAAAGGAGATCATTTGGACAAGCATAATTGATTCTATGAATTAAATATGGACTTATATTCAAGTCATATTTGAACAGAAAGAGATAATTGAAAAGGTAAATGATGCCATAGCTAAAGCAACCAAGGAGCTTGGGGATACGCCTGAGACAACAAATAATATAATCAGATTTTTAAATTCAAAGAGCGGGTATGAATTGGAGGAACTTGGAGTTGAGGACAGAACAACGGAAATTCTAGAGGTCAAGAAGGTGCTCACAAAGAAAATATTGGTTACACATCTAGAGGAAAAGTGCCACAATTTAGAAATTAGTGTGAGTAGATTCTTTAACAGAATCGAGCCACTGACCAAAAGAGGGTACCTTCATTGTTTATGATCAATGATAAGCTTACCACCGGGCAAGACTATGTGAAGAAGTTTAAAGACATTGCTAAGGATACAACCAAGTTTGTAGGTCTAAAAGGAGCAATGACTGGAAGAGCTTTCCTTGAGGCCATGGACAATGATATATTTATTCAACATGAATTTAAACACATTTTTGTGTTGAGGCCAACTTTTTTTAGATTCACGAAGATAGATGAGATATATCTAAAGGTGATCATGATAAAGATTCCTAATGAGAAGCAATAGGAAAATTTGTGTGATTACCATGAAGGGTAAAGACCAGCAAATCAGCCACATCAACACAACAGCATATCACCTAAATCTTCCAGCACAACAACAGATCGAATCAAGTAGCAATGACCTTTTGAAGAATAGGGCGAGATGTAAAAGTTATTTCATCGTGTCCACTTCGTGGTCACACTAGTCGACTTTTGCTTATTTTTTAATTAATAACATACTGCCTATGTAGATACGGCAATCGCTGTAGAGTTTAGTTAAATAGTGCATACCTTCTGAGTATCAGGGTTTGGACCCTGGATAGTAAAACTTTTCTATTGGAGCATTGTATTTTTTGGAGTTGGAGCATTAATAATAAAACACTTTTACAAGATACTTGAGCTATGTTTATCAGGTGATGTCATTTCTTTCTGTGTTAATGTTTTCCATTGTTTTTCCTATAAGTGCATCATTTAAATCTGGTTGTAAAGAAGAAATCTGTAGATTAAGATTTGTTGTTAGAGCACCTTATTTCTGGGTGTATTTACAATATAAATTTTTTTCTTCTGAAGTTTGGTTAAGAAATTATTAATTACTTTTTGATCATTACTTCATCCACTTTTTCTTTCATCTCACAATTCATTATGTTTTAAGATTTAGTAAGTGTAGTTAGCTTTCCTTGTGAATGCTCTTGAAAATTTGATTCAACAACCCAGCCTTTTATGACTCCATAGCCCAATGGAATTAGTTTAAAAAAATCTACTAATCCAACCGAACAATCAATCAAAAAGAAATCTTCACAATCATTATAACTAGCCTAATATCATATTCATAAAACAAAGCTAAATCTGAATGAGAGATCCCTCTCTGAGTCTAGGAGGGCTAGATCCTAGGCTCCAAAATGGTTTTGATGTTGTCCTATATAATTATTCTTGCCAATATTAAAATTATAGAACGATAACATTTCCTATACAATTGCCTAACTAACAGTGCAAAAATATAGGATGCAAATTTCCAGGGCACAATTATATACACCATAAGATGCCCATGATGTATTGCGTAGTCAAGGAAGGTTGAATTTCCTAATTAATAGGGATTTAATCCTATAGGGTTTGCGCTAGCAAGGCAGGCTGAGTAGAGGCAAGAAATTGGCTAAGTATTGGTCCGATTTTGTCCAGATCAGTGTGAGACAATTGGTAGAGTGTATGAGGTTGTGGTGAGCACACATGCATTGTATTGTTTAATGATTCCTTGGTTCATTATACAATAGAGACAGAGGGGTTTTTAGCAGCAAGATTTCCCAAGGAAAAATATCTATTTTGTGCGATTGATTTTCTTCTTTCTCTTACTTGGTGTGATTGTGTGATCATGTTTATTTTCCGCAAATATTGTAGAAGGATTAAGTATCTTGTTTTAGTATATGCATGATCGGATTGAATCCATTGGTATACACATTGTTTGTATAATTTCTACATGGTATCACAACGCCAGAAATCACTATAGTTGAGAAGAAATTGAGTTTGTGTTGAACAATATTCAAACTTGCAGATACTTTCGTTGGTGCGACAAGTGGATCAAGATGGCTTTCAATGGATTAAGATTGGAATATGCACTTGAGGGTAGTTCTAATTATATTGCATGGAAATACAGAATGGAGGAAGTTTTGGAGGATAGTAGGTTGAAAGAATTCATTGATAATGATATTCCCAAGCCCGCAGTACCAGACGCCGCTCTTCTTGATGCTTGGCAAAATAAGGTAGCAAGGGCGAGGAGGATCTTATTAGAGGGAGTTCGAGATCACATTATCTCGAGTCTCCATGGCAAGGTGACTCCATATGCAATGTGGAAGGCATTGATAGATCGGTTTTAGAACAAAAGCGTCCAAAGGAAGTTGGCACTGAAGGACAAGCTCAGGAAAATCAAGAAGGAGGAGGGCGAGACGGTACCAACATACTTGGCGAAGTTCACTCAATGTCGAGATGAGATTGGAAGTGTTGGTGTGACCGTAGCAGATGATGACTTGGTGAGCCTAACACTTTGATGCCTTCCCAAGAGCTGGCATAGTTACAAGGAATCGGTGAATGGGAGGGAGAAGTTACCAGATTGGGAGCGACTTTGGTTGGATTTAGTACAAGAAGAATTCAGGCGGAATACCAGGGATGGATCCTCATCCAAGAATAATTACGAAGAAGATTTTTCCTTGTTCGGTGAGGAAAAGAAGGCCAAGGGAAAGAAATCCCAAGGCGAAGCGGGCAAGAAAGACTTGTCCAAGATCAGATGTTTTCACTGTCACGAGCATGGGCACTATGCTACAAATTATCCACAGAAGAGGGCAAGAAAAAAGGAGCCTGCAGTTGCAGTAGGTGAAGCATTGGCTTCATAGTTTGAGCTTGATTTTACTCTCATTGCATGCATGGCCAGCACTGTAATGGGATGCATGTGGTATCTAGACAGCAGGGCCTTGTTCCATATGACGGGGAGTAGAGATCTCTTCAATGACTTGGAGGAGAAGGACCTCCAAAAGAACATAGATTTGGAGATGACGGGAGGTATAGCGGTACCAACATAGGTATAGTTACCTTTCAAAGGGAGAATGGCTCCCATCTCAGACTAGCAGATGTTTTATATGTTCCAGGCCTAAAGAAGAATCTTTTCTCCATAGCAGTATTGGAAGACCGTGGTTATGAAGTGGTGTTTAGAAAAGGAAAAGTTTTCCTTAAACACATACCCACGGGACAGGTGAAGCGGATCATTTCTAGAGTCAGGAACTTGTATGCTCTCGAGGTTGAGGATGCATGCAAATATTTTAGGATCAAAGTAGTGGTTAATGACTTGGTGGTTGAGAGGGAGCAATTATCTCTCAACATGCAGCCTCAGAAGCAGTCTTAGAAGGTTGTGGGGAAGCCACAATTGGAGAAGCAAAGAGGACACCGAGTGGAAGATTCCACTCAAGAAGAGACCTCTAGGAGTGGAAAATTTTTAGCCAGAAGTGCAGAGGGATTACATGCAACTATACCTCCAAGTGTGAGTTGGGGCGATGTGAAAAATTAATCCCAAGAAGAAATTTGGGCAAGATTCATTGAGATGGTGCGTCTCATGGATAGAACCTGGCTACGGGGAGCCCATAGTACAACAATAGCAGGAAGAATAGGTTAGATTGATGTAGTCAGATATCAGGAAGATAGAAATCAGAGTGACAGGTGTCAGATACTGGAGTGCATATCAGAGTTGGCAGCAGTGCATGGATGCAGATGTCAGCAACACAGAGAGTCCAGTAGATATGTGCAGTAGGATCCAACAATCATAAGACTCTGATGAGAGATGCATTATACTGATTCAGTTGTTTGGAGGCTATTCAATTTCAAAAGTGTTGCATGCAGAACATTCCAAAGGTATCGGATCGGGACAGATTGATTCCTTTCTTGTTAAGAGGGAGTGTTGAAATTTGCAACAAGAAACAGTGGAATTGGCATCTAGAAACAACATCTAGAAAATGGCATCTAGAAATGGATACCATGGAGGCTTTTGATTTAATTATTTCTTAATTAAATTAGAAGAAATGTGTGTCTAATTTATTTATCCCTTAAATAAATTGGGCAATAAATTGTAATATTATCTCATAATCATTTTTAATAGTTAACTGAGTATGATAGACTCAGTTAGCTCATGAAATTCGAGTTAAGGGAGGTTGGTGATGCATGTAGAGTGATTTTATTTGTTTTAGAGTCCAAGTTGCAGTTAGTGTATTAATTTAATGCATGAGAAAACAATTAACTCAATTAAGTGAGTTAAAGTCAGTCTAACTAGTTGTAACTGATTGTTTACTAGTGAGAGGTCAAGTGAATTAAATTAGATTTAATTCACATGAAGTGATCTGTCAAGTGACTAATGATTTACTATTAATAGATGCATGCATGTCAGTTCTGATGAAGACCCAGTTGAGACAGAGGTTTAAGGGAAGTTATATGTCAGTTGTATTTATAGCAAATTGCCCGGGCATAATTATATACACCATAGGATGCCCATGATGTATTGTGCAGTAAAGGAAGGTTGAATTTCCTAACTAATATGGATTTAATGCTATAGGGTTTGCGCAAGAAAGGCAGGCTGAGCATAGGCAGTAAATTGGCTAAGTATTGGTCCAATTTTGTCTGGATCAATGTGAGACAATTGGTAGAGTGTATGAGGTTGTGGTGAGAACACATGTATTGTATTGTTTCATGATTCCTTGGTTCATTATACAATAGAGATAGAGGGGTTTTTAGTAGAAAGCTTTCCCCAGGAAAACTATCTGTGTTTTGTGATTGATTTGCTTCTTTCTCTTACTTGGTGTGATTGTGTGATCGTGTTTATTTTTCTGCAAATATTGTAGAAGGATTCAGTATCTTGTTTTAGTATATTGCATGATCGGATTGAATCCTTTGGTATACACATTGTTTGTATAATTTCTACAATTGCCACCATAACTGTTGTCGCCACCACCACCATAATCATGTTTTCCTTGATCACGATTGCCACCTTCAGAAATCAACTGGTTGTGCCTCCTTTGGTGAGACTCTCTTATAACTTGGTTGATTGAATAAACTCAGTTATAACTATGTAGATTGAATAGACTTGGTAAGAATTTGATTAAATAAAGTTAAAATTAGGCCCTAATATGAACTTGGATTTTTGATACCACTTGTTTGGATTAAAAACCATAATATAAAATAATAATATAATCTCACATATACAAACATTGGTTTGTTTTGGAAATTCTTATTGGGAAAAAACTAGATCTATTATTACCTTTTACTTTAAGACAACCAACCAAGCCAACATTCTAGTTTCTTTTGGGTCTAACTAAATGAGCTTTCACCACTCAACTCTAACACAATATCATGTAGAATCTCCTTAATATCACAGGTCCAATACCACAAGTCACCAATACCATGTAGCCAAAACTATAACTCTTAACCCTTTCAAATTTATCCAACAATTTTTATAAATTTTTTGGGTAATTTTTTCTAAATGGAAATTGTCTTTATTTCTTAGTTGTTTTTATAATTTTTTTGCATAATTTGTTGGAGCACTTTAATTTAATGTGATTTTTAACCCTATTTTTTTAAGTTGTAATTTGCCTCATAATTTTTTATCAATGTTTTGAATTATAATTTTTTAATAATATAATATTTTCCTTTGTTTTATAAAAAATTTGTATAATTTTCTTAAATAAAAATCTAACAAGGTAATTTTTAATTTTATTTTTAAATAGAAATTGTAATTTTCATTATCATTTGCTATCATAAATTTTAAATTATAATATTTTTATATTGTAAAAGTTTCTAAATTATTATAATTTATTATAATGATAATAAATCTGAAATAATATGAATTAATTTTAATTTTAATAAAATTAATTTTTAAGAATTATTTTTCATATTTCAAAATTGTAAAGTTTATTCGTTTATTATAATCAACAATAATTATGCTATTTGAAAATTTTGGGTCATAAATGAAAATTGTAAAACCTATTATAATCAACAATAATTATGCTATTTGAAAATTTTGGGTCATATTTTAGAATGGGTATCATTATTAACATGTATTGAAAAATACATACAATTCCCTGCCCATGAGTATCATTATTGAAATATATTGAAAAATGAATACAATTTCCTGATGTTTTGGCTACAGCGTTAAGAAGCATTGTCACTCCAGAAACAGGAGATCCGATGACCTTATTATCGAATATCTGTTATATTTTTTAATATTTCTTTCTCAATCTACAACATTCGCTAGGTTAAAGATTATTTACGAAAAGAAAGATTTATGCAACGGAAGCATCATTCTCCCTATAACGGTATTTCCATATAGTATCGTTGGTGTTGTTGAGTATAATGTTTAATTATGTTATGTATTTGCTGATAAATTAGTCAGCACCTTTTTTTGTGTTTGAGTTATCAGAATTAGTGCAACAAATTAATAGATGTAGTTTTATGAAATGCCTAAGACCAGCAAAGACAATTGATCCATTTAAAACAAATATTTAAAAAAATGATTAACTTTTATGAAATGCCCGAGACCACAGAAGGTAATTGATCCAAAAGAAAAAGATAAATTCACTGGTCTTTCAGCCTGAAAGTTCTTGATATACAGATAGAAGTCGTGTACAGATCTTAATATTCCCCAAAAAACCCCAACCAGCAGGCCTATAACATTCCAGGGCTTTGACAAATACTGCTCATACCACCCGTTGCATAATTTGAGAAGCGCGATTCTGCATTTGATCATGCAACACTTGCTTTTGAGCACATTATCGAGTGTGAGTTTCAACTCCTCGGGAGGCTCGAAGTGGCCGTTGGAGAAGGGCTGATGCATGCTGTCCCAGATCTTCGCTAAACCCTCGTCGGAGAGAGCACTTCTGAGACAAATGACATGAGATTTCCTCAGAGTGTGAATGTCGCGGGAATTGTCGATGAGGCAGTCCATCAGCTAAATGAAGTCCCTCACATGGTTGCCATGGTCGGGGTCGTTCACCTCTAATGCAAGCAAGTTACTGAAGAACACTTTAGTCTGAGTTGGGTATGTTACAGTCATCCGTGGATGATAGAGTTTATGGGAATATTTGTGGAACCAGATGCATTGAGAGGGCGTGGAGAAGGATTTGAAATTAATTCCGGCCCTTGCCAGCGCGCTGGCGGTGTATCCATTGATGGGAAGATCGCCAGGTTCATGAGTGGAGAAAAAGAAAAGCCTGCACATCTTTTCAACGACGGGAACTATGAAAAAACTGGAGATGATTTGAAGTAGAGTGGGCTCGGACGCCACCGAGTTAATAAACTCATATTTCCGAGGTGGGATAAACTTATATTTACGAACCAGATTTCATTTCAAAATTTTGGCGCCCAACTCTAATTCGAATTTTGGGCGCGATATAGAATTTTAAAGTAGCATGGAAGGTCGCGCCCATAAATGGGCCCTGTCTTGTCTGTCAGTTGGGTTCACACTCCGGAGTCAGAGCTGCCGGAAAATGGTGGAGGCGACCCTCATGCAGTCTGTGAGGACAAGTATGGCATGGGTGGCATGGTAGAGGCATGCTCATTAGTACTCTTAAGAGTATTCATGGGTCAATAGACTGGATAATATTGGTTGTTTATTGGGATGTCATCCATGGTTTCTTGTTCGTATTCAGATGTAGGGGCATAGACATCCATTAAATTTTGTGAAACCATGCGTATGTGATAAAGACAAGTACCGAATGATAAGACAGAGTTTCAACGACATGAAGTGCATGGCATGGGTTGGATTGCCATGGTCATTGGTACTTAACAGGTATTAATGGGTCAATAACTTGGAAAATAAAGAAAATGATCATCTACTTGACTTGGAAAATAAAGAGTAGTTTACTTGAATTGGAAAATAAAGAAAGTGATCATCCACTTGACTTGGAAAATATAGATGGACGCTGTACAGCACTCAAAACATAGACACCACTTCTCTATAGTGGTGTCTATGCATGAGGAAATGAGACTCGCCGGAAAAATCGTGGAACGTGGACAAAGAGACAAACAAATTTGGTGATCGACAGTAAATTAAAACATACAAAATGTTTCTTTTTGGCACATTTTTCCTTGCCTACTAAACGAAAATATGATGGGTGTAGCGAGACGTGATGTGATAGTGCGTGTGGGGTATTGGCGATGAGAAAGTGCGGAAGATAATTTACGTCCTGTCCGTATCATACATTATTTGCGGTGGGGCGAAATAATTGATGGGAAAAATCGTGGAACGTGGACAAAGAGTCAAACAAATTTGGTGATCGACAGTAAATTAAAACATACAAAATGTTTCTTTTTGGCACATTTTTCCTTGCCTATTAAACGAAAATATGATGGGTGTTGCGAGACGTGATGTGAGAGTGCGTGTGGGGTATTGGCGTAGAGTAAGTGCGGAAGATAGTTTACGTCCTGTCCGTGTCATACATTATTTGCGGTGGGGCGAAATAATTGATGGGAAAAATCGTGGAACGTGGACAAAGAGTCAAACAAATTTGGTGATCGACAGTAAATTAAAACATACAAAATGTTTCTTTTTGGCACATTTTTCCATGCCTATTAAACGAAAATATGATGGTTGTCCAATCTTTCTATTATTTTATGTTCTATCATTGTCAATCTTTGAAGAGCCAATTGAAGAGAGGTTCGGTCTCCCTATCGGTCGAGAACAGCTCCGTTTCTCTTCGGCGAGTTTTATTTCAGCGGCCATAGGCCCATTAATGTGCCTAGGCAGGAAATGCTTTTTATTTCAGCTGCCATAGACCTAAGAGCATTTCTTGCCTGGGTGCATTAATGGGCCTATGGTAGCTGAAATAAGACTCATCACTGATGGTTGAGAAAGCGGGATATGGATTTGGTACCTATCTCTTTTCGACGGAGTCGAAATTGGGCAGGCATTTCCTGCCTAGGGGCATTAATGGGCCTATGGTCGCTGAAATAAAGCTCATCACTGATGGTCGAGAAAGCGAGATATGGATTTGGTACCTATCTCTCCTCGGCGGGGTCGAGATAGGTTAGGTTTCCCTACCGGCCGATAAAGTGAGGTATGGATATGGAACCTATCGCTCTCTCTCCTAGGCCGGGTCGAGAGAGGATAGGGTATATTTTAACGATATCCATCTTACCAATCTGGAAGATGCGCATGCAAATCCGAAAATTGTTGCAACGAGCCCACTAATGGCACTTGCAGAGCAAATAACTGTGGTGTTGGGATTGTTGACTGCAGTGGTGGTGCTCCTCCGCCTCATTAGCAGGCGGTGGAAGGGTCATGGCAGCGAAAATAGGAAGGCCCATCTGCCACCTGGATCTACTGGATGGCCGCTCATTGGCGAAACATGGAGTTTTTATCGCTCCTTGTCCAGCAGCGATCCATCGAAATTCATGGAAGATCGAAGGAAGAAGTACTAAAATCGCCCATTTTTATGTGATACGTATTTTCAGCTGTTTATTATATCTTTTTAGAGTGGGCAATTTTTTAAATGGATCGCTGTTTGCAATTAGTAACAGTAAAGGGTTCGACGAAATTTGAAACTTTGGAAGATAAAACAGTTAATTAACGAACTAAACATTTTCGAGAAATGATTTAACCAACTAAACAAATAATTAACACTGTTTCGATTTTGTTAATATGATAACTTTAGTGTTTTTTTTTTTGGTTTTAGAATAAGGCATCTCCAATGTTGGAAGGTAGAACAATTTGTCTATCAATAGAACGACTTAATGTTGGTTGAATAGAAGAATTCTATAGAGCTTGGATTTCCAACATATTTTAATTCCTCTCTATAAAATTTGAACTAATTTGAAATATTGACCTGGTAAAAGTTAAACCCAACATAACCAACCAATTGATTTATACCTGATAGGTTGAATTTATTTAAGCTTATGTAAATTGTAAATTCAAGTATTTAATGGATATTGAGCAAAATTCACATTTAAATTTGCCACAAAACTTATTAGATGCACAGAATCTGCACTTCAAATTTAGGTTGGCTGGAAGCCTTGGACTTAAAAAAGTAGTAGTCTAATTAGTTTGCTTTTTTACTCTGAAAATTATGGAAATTCTGTCAAAATTTTAATGAAATTCTGCAGGGATTTTTGTAAATCCACTTTATAATTATCAAACTTCAAGATGTTGAGTGTTTTTGAGATTTTTGATGGTGCTGGATCCATTTCTACCATCAAAAACATATTTCAAATACTGTCACTACAAAATTTCTTAAAAATATTTTGCCTAGACGATTCGTCCACCTTCATAAAACAACTCCTTAATAAATACAACGAAATACTCCGAGCAAAGCCATCTGCATATTTTTGTTAATTGATTTTTCTTTTTGTTTTTCTGGATTTCTCTTCTTAGTTGATCAATTTTATTGATGAATGAAATGGTAAAAAATACAGGTATAATTCAGCCATTTTCAAAACTCATTTATTTGGAGACGAGTTGATCATGTCAGTAGATCCCCACTTTAATAAGTATGCCATGCAAAACGACGGGAGGATATTTCAATCCAAATCCCCAAAGTACCTCACGAATTTAACAGGCAACTACGGGATTCTCGCACTGAATGGCGAACTCCACAGAAAGTTCCATGGATTGATGGTGAATATGCTAAGGCCTGAGAGGCTCAGAGCTGATTTCATGGATGAGATACTGTGTCTATTTGACTCCACCATCAATAAATGGGCAGACATGCAAGAAATATTTCTGCAGAATGAGACTTCCCAGGCATGGTTACACTAAGAATGATTGATTGACCTTCTTAAGTGCTTCTAGTTCTTCATATTTTGATTTCATCTGACTAATTTTTATTACTTGGTTGGTTGTAGATGGTTCTCAACTTGATAGCTAAGCAATTGCTGGGTTTATCTCCCTCCAAAGAGACTGCTGAAATTCAGAAGCTGTTTGTTGAATTTATCAGAGCATTGGTTGCCATTCCTGTCAAGATTCCTGGTACCACCCACGCAAAAGGGCTCAAGGTCACATAAATCTCTGTCTGTTTTGCAAGGTTATATAAATCTTAATTTTTACAATATTCAAAATGTGAAAAATGTATGTTACCTAATTTATTTGAGATTTTTTGTTTTCAAGTTAGTTATCATGTTTTTATTAAGCAGAAAATAAATAATACATACAATATTGTCCCCAATAATATGTCAAAGTTTCTTTCCATGTGTCTGAAAAAACTCTTGTGAGGTTATTATGAGATAATAGAATATTTTGAGCCAGTTTGAGAGTTATTTGTAATGTAGTCATTCCAAAGAAAAAGAGTTAAAAATTCAATAAATCTGATCATATCAAGGAAGGGGAATGGTGTCCTCTTCAATAGAGGCATGCCTTGTTGCCTATGCTTTCTCCTCCAGCTTTGGTACCTTTATATCAATGGAAACTACTCAATGATTTACTTGTTGAATTTGGAGCAAAGGTAAGCTTCATGTCTCTCCTTTAAAACCTTGTTCATGATAGTTTTTATCTATTGGTAAAGGTTAATGGTTTGATAATATTTAGTGTTTTTACCATGAATGTTTTTCATATTTAGGATCCACAACACAAATTTAACATCAATTTCCTCATTAGTGTTATAACTGTAATTGTGTGCGACTCAAGCTTATGTCTTTGCTAGTTCAAGTGCTCTCTTGATTTCTAATAGACTCTACATGATATGAAAGGACCAATCAAAGGACTCTGCATTAATCTAAGCTCTACTTAGAGGGAAATTTTGGCATTTACTACACCCACGTCCGTTGGAATTGGTACAATTCATTCATAAAGAAATAGTAGGGAAGGGAGTTCAAAGGTAGTGAACACTAACCAAAGATGCAGGCCTCAACTCAATGATTGAAATCAAGGAAATTGGGAGAAACCATAGAGTATAAAATAGGGTTTGCAACAAGAGAGGGGAGAGGAACCAAATCAAAGCACTAGACTAGTGAAAAAAAGAGATACTGACCTAAACAGAAGGTGGTCGACAAAAAATAAAATGTCACTGCATATAGAAACATATCAGGGACTTGGTCATGATGAGCATCTTAATTTTCAAATGATGCCATTCTAGATTGATTGACCGCTATAAGATATAATGGGTTCAAAAATCACATCCCATGAAATCATCCTTCAATCCATGAACTACCTCTGGACAAGTCATATTATCATTCATTATACCACAATGAATGTCAAAACTTTCAAGACCATTTCCAAACTTCATTGTAAAGTCATGAAAGTATAGGTTGAGTCACTTGTCTTGTCAAAGGTATGACAAATGGTGGGCAGTGGTATTGGGATACCAATACAATTGTAGGGGCTCACCCTATCAATCCATTTGAGGAAGGATTGTCCAACCATGCTAGGGCTTTACAAGCCATAGATAAAGGTGTGTGAAAGAATTGTAGAAATTATATAACTAATGCATTATACATCCAAGATTCTCCTGATCACACATTATTTTAACTTCATGCAATAGCTCCACTTAACCCTCAGGAATAGCGTAATTCCTTCTGTCAGCTCCTGTGCCACATCTGTGCACTTAACTGAAGTGCTCCAAGAGAATAAGATAATGTTTAGAGTCCAAATTTTATTAAGAGCTAATAATATTCGACATATCTATTTTCAGACTGGCAATCTAAAAATAGATTTCACCCAATATGTCTAAAAATAGAAGTCCATCTATTTTTCCAACTTGACCAACCATCCACAAATAGCATCTTGCAACTCATAGAATATGATCGACATGTCTAAAAATAGACTTGCACCAAAAATAGCCTGTGGGCCCACTTAATGAAGGAGACTCTTTTCACTAAGCTCATCGTCTTGTTGCATTCTCAACACTCCCTCTCAACAAGATAGGGATTATCTGCCACCCCGATCCTATCTCTGTGGTATTCGAATTTTCTCCTGGTGAGCGCCTTCGTCAAGATATCAGCATCCTGATCCTCCGTAGGAATGTAAGAAAGTAACATGATCTTCTGCTGCACACAATCTCTGATATGATGATACCAGTCCATGAAGCCATGCAGCCTCAACTCATCCTCCTGTTTGTACCATAATCCATATCCCGATGTGCCTCTGAGATATCTCAATACATGCTTCCCTACCTTCCAAAAGAGCTTGGTAGTCTTAACCATAGCTTGTGAAAGCTGGTTAACAGAATAGCATATGTCCGGTCGTGTATTGACTAGATACATGAGCGAACCAACCAACTGTCGATAAACAGTGGCATCCACTACCTCTGCCGATGTAGCATCCTCTTTCCTCCAACCACTAGGAAAAGGAGTGTCGATAAGTTTGCAGCCTTGCATGTTGAACTTCTCCAGTATCTCTCGGGCATACTTGCCTTGAGACACAAACAGTGCATCACTGCACTGCCAAATTTCCAATCCCAGGAAATAATGAAGGAGGCCCAAGTCCTTCATCTCAAATTCCTTTGCAAGATCAGCCTTGCATGAGTGTATCAACAGTTCATCACCCGTCAAAATCAAATCATCTACATAAAGTACAATAAGCAGCAACTTACCCTCCACCACAATCTGGTATAGGTTCGGATCCACCTCACTCTTGGAGAATCCAAGTTCGGTGAAATAACTGTCTATCCGTGTGTACCAAGCATGAGGTGCTTGTTTCAACCCATACAACGCTCTTTTGAGCCTGCACACATGCGACTCGTTGCTGAAGATCTCGAAACCTTCGGGCTGCTCTATGTACACCTCCTCTTCAATGAATCCATTGAGGAATGCAGTCTTCACATCCATCTGATGAATGTGCCACCCCGTCTGCGCTGAGAGAGCAAGGATAATCCGTATGGAAGAATACCTTGCGATAGGTGCAAAGGTTTCCTCATAGTCAATCCCCTCAATTTGTGAGAAGCCTTGGGCAACAAATCTTGCCTTGTACTTCTCCACACTCCCGTCAGCTGCTTGCTTCACTTTGTAGATCCATCTCGAACCTACCACTGATTTTCCTTCCGGCCTTGGGACAATCTCCCATGCACTGTTTCTAAAAATTGAATCATACTCTTCCACCATGGCATCTACCCATGCAGGGTCCTCCACAGCTTCCTCGAAAGAGGATGGTTCTGTCATGATACACTTACTCATCAGAGCCATGTATCCAGTATATCGGTCAGGTGACTGTCTTTGTCTACGCTGTGTTGTAGGGGCTCCTACATTCTGCACTGCATCATGATTCAGTCGCTCAGCTTCTGTAGTGCGCTTCCGCCCTCTGATGGTTGGCGCTGCATTAGTGGTTTCTTCCACTCCATGAACCTCCTCTTGTGGCTGATCCACATCCTGAGGCTCATCCTTAGAAACTAATAGCTCCTCATCTGCATGCAAGTGTGGCTCCCTCTCAAGCGAACACTTCATGGCTTTCTCCTCATGAAATTTGATATCCCGTCGCACAACAGTCTTCCGACTGTCTAGAAAATACACACGATAGTTGTGGGGTGTTTCTGTGTACCCCACAAATATCCCAACCTCTGCGGTCGACTCCAGCTTCTTCCTGGCATCCTTCGACACATGAATGTAAACAGGTGAGCCAAAAATCTTCAAATGAGAAATATCAGGCTTCTTACCAGAAAACGCCTCCTCGGGTGTACTCATGCCAAGTATTCTATGAGGACAACGATTTTGCACATATACCGCAGTGTTGCATGCTTCTTCCCATAAGTGTATGGGAAGGCCCTGATCATGCAACATCGCCCGTGCAACACCCACGATCATTTTGTTCTTTCGCTCCGCGACCCCATTCTGCTGTGGGTTATGAGGCGCAATGAGCTCTCTTCGAATTCCTTCTGCGCTGCAAAAGTCTTTGAATTCGCCAGAGATGAATTCACCACCATTGTCGCTCCTAAGAACCTTCACCTGCTTCCCCAACTCTTTCTCCACCAGTGCCTTGAACTCACAGAACTTTGAGAATGTCTCGCTCTTCTTCTGCATGAAGAAGATCCAACACTTCCGAGAAAAGTCATCAACAAAGATCACATAATACCTGTGCTTTGCTGTCGAAGCTACTGAGAAAGGTCCACACACGTCTGTGTGAATTCTCTCAAGGATCGTCATGGCGCGACTATCCTTCTCGTGAAAGGTGGCTTTCATAAATTTTCCCAAGGTACATCCCTTGCACTGATTTGACTGCGCAAGTGTACCCTTGGGAAGCCGAGTATAAATTTGTTGCAAAATTTTCAAGGCACCATGGTGAAGGTGGCCCAATCTCTTGCGCCACAGCTCGCCCTGATCCCGGCTCACCACTCCTTCTGCCTTGCCTGCCATTGCTGCGCTGCCATCTACCTGCAATTGATAAAGGTTCTTAACTCGAACCTCTATCCTTCGGGTTTCACCAGTTGCCTTACTACGCAGGAAAGCCTTTCCCTCACTAAAGACAACATCATATCCCTTGTCTTCCAACATCGCCACAGAGATCAGATTCTTCTTCAATCCTGGAACATGCATGACTTCCTTTAATATGAAGGGTTTACCAGACTCCCTCTCAAAGGAAATGGTCCCGATACCGGTCGCACTGTATCTACCATCATCGCCCATCTCGATGTGCACTCCAAGATCTTTCTCATCCAGATCAGCAAACAAATATTTGTCTCCGGTCATGTGGAAAGATGCACCACTGTCAAGAAACCACACTAATCCCATCACACTTGAAACCAAGCATGCGATCAGCGAAAAATCTAGCTCAAACTACGAGGCTAAGGCCTCTCTAGCTGCAGATCCAACAACCTACTTATTTCTCTTCTTCTGTGGACAATTAGTGGCGTAATGTCCGTGTTGGTGATAGTGAAAGCACTTCACCTTGGACATGTCCTGCTTCTTGCGTTTCGCATTGTAGAAATTATATAACTAATGGGTTATACATCCGAGATTCTCCTGATCACACACTATTTGACTTCATGCACAATACAAAATCTCTTCTACCATTGATCAGTACTTGTGGAAATAAAATCAATTGCATGCACACATTAAAACCATAAAAATTCACACATATGAACACATTAATTTATGGGAAAGCTTAAAGCTGAAAACCCCCAACTATCTGTATATTATATGTCATAGAGATCATGTAACAATCATCATACAAAGCTCCTCACAAGCTCTCAGTACAATCTACAATTGCTACACACTAATCAGGTTTGATCTAGCAAATACCATGCACCAATCTCTGCCACCTGCTAGCCTGCCTCTACTGCGCAATCACTGTTGAAGAATGGCTCAGAATGAACTCGAATTGGTCCAGCCTTGCTCACGCAATCCTCATTGGCATCTCCAACCACTGTGTGTTGCAAATCATGCAACACTATAGTCACAACTGATAGTCACATTGCTCTTTCACCTGCCTCTTCACCGGTCTCCACTGAAACTGTCCATGCACTGTAGTTAACTGATGTATTCTTCAGTTGATTAATGAGTTAATAATTAGTGAATTAATTATTAATTAATTCACAACACTCTCACTAGTGTATCAATCAATTAGACTAGATACAACTAGCTCAACTATGTTTAACTAAGTTAAATTGAACACAACTCCACCAACTACCTCAATAACTCCACCAAACTCTGTCACATGAGTTCTAACTGAAGTCTCCATGCAATAGCTCCACTTAACCCTCAGGAATAGCGTAATTCCTTCTGTCAGCTTCTGTGCCACATCTGTGCACTTAACTGAAGTGCTCCAAGAGAATAAGATAATGTTTAGAGTCCAAATATTATTAAGAGCTAATAATATTCGACATATCTATTTTTAGACTGGCAATCTAAAAGTAGATTCCGCCCAATATGTCTAAAAATAGAAGTCCATCTATTTTTCCAACTTGACCAACCATCCACAAATAGCATCCTGCAACTCATAGAATATGATCGATATGTCTAAAACTAGACTTGCACCAAAAATAGCCTGCGGGCCCACTTAGTGAAGGCGACTCTTTTCACTAAGCTCATCATCTTGTTGCAATTTCAACACTCCCTCTCAACAAGATAGGGATTATCTGCCACCCCGATCCTGCCTCTGTGGTATTCGAATTTGCTCCTGGTGAGCGCCTTCGTCAAGATATCAACATCCTGATCCTCCATGGGAATGTATGAAAGTAACATGATCTTCCGCTGCACACAATCTCTGATATGATGATACCGGATGTCAATGTGTTTAGATCTATCATGAAATACTGGATTAATCGAGAGTTTGATGCAACTCTTATTATCACAATATATCACAGTAGGATCTAAGTGTGAACCGAACAACCCGACCAGGATCTTCCTCATCCATATAGCCTCGCATGCAGCCAAACTTGTTGCCATGTACTCGGCCTCCACTGAACTGAGTGCCACGGATCTCTGCTTCCTACTGTACCAAGAAACTGTTGTCGACCCGATACTGAAAATCCCTCCAGATGTGCTCTTTTTACATCCCCGTTGGGCTCCACCTTGTCATCCGTGAAGCCACACGGCTTCACCTCATCCATTTGTACGGCGCAAGTCCATATCCGTGTGCCTACGAGATATCTCGGTACATGCTTGCACCTTCCAAAGAGCTTGGTAGGCTTAACCAGAGCTTGATTCAGCTGGTTAATTGTGTAGCAAATTTCTGGTCTCGTGTTCACCAAATACATTAGTGAACCCACTAACTGATTGTAGATAGTAGCATCCACTACCTCTCCAGAAGTAGCATCCTCTTTCATCCAATTTCCTGGAAGAGGAGTATCCATGGGTTTGCAGTTCTCCATGTTAAAATTACCCAGTATCTCCTTCACATACTTACCTTGAGACACAAACAATCCATCACTGCGCTGCCAAATTTCCAATCCCAGGAAATAATGAAGGAGGCCCAAGTCCTTCATCTCAAACTCTTTTGCAAGATCAGCCTTGCATGAGCGTATCAACTCTTCATCACCGGTCAGTATCAAATCATCTACATAAAGTACAATGATCAACAACTTACCCTCAACCACTATCTGGTACAGGTTGGGATCTGCCTTGCTCTTGGTAAAACCAAGTCCGGTGAAATAACTGTCTATCCGTGTGTACCAAGCACGAGGTGCTTGTTTCAACCCATACAACGCTCTTTTGAGCCTGCACACATGCGACTCGCTGCTGAAGATCTCGAAACCTTCGGGCTGCTCTATGTAGACCTCCTCCTCAATCATTCCGTTGAGGAACGCCGTCTTCACATCCATCTGATGAATGTGCCAACCCATTTGCGCTGAGAGAGAAAGAATCGTCTGTATGGAAGAATACCTTGCGACAGGTGCAAAGGTTTCCTCATAGTCGATCCCCTCAATCTGTGAGAAGCCCCAGGAAAAAAATCTTGCCTTGTACTTCTCGACGCTTCCGTCAGCTGCTTGCTTCACTTTGTAGATCCATCTCGAACCTACCATTGATTTCCCTTTCAGCCTTGGGACAATCTCCCATGCACTGTTTCTGACAATCAAATCATACTCTTCCACCATGGCATCTACCCATGCAAGGTCCTCCACAGCTTCCTCGAAAGAGGATGGCTCTCTCACAATACACTTGCTCATCAGAGCCATGTATCCAGTATATCGGTAAAGTGACTGTCTTTGTCTGCGCTGTGATGTAGGTGCTCCTACAATCTTCTCTGCATCCTGATTCAGTCGCTCAGCTTTTGTAGTGCGCTTCTGCCCTCTGATGGTTGGCGCTGCATGAGTGGTTTCTTCCACTCTATGAACCTCCTCTTGTGGCTGATCCACATCTTGAGGCTCATCCTTAGGAACTAATAGCTCCTCATCTGCATGCAAGAGTGACTCCCTCTCAAGCGAACACTTCATGGCTTTCTCCTCATGAAATTTGATATCCCGTCGCACAACAGTCTTCCGACTGTCTGGAAAATACACACGATAGTTGTGGGGTGTATCAGTGTACCCCACAAATATCCCAACCTCTGCGGTCGGCTCCAGCTTCTTCCTGGCATCTTTCGTCACATGAATGTAAACAGGTGAGCCAAAAATCTTCAAATGAGAAATATTAGGCCTCTTACCAGAAAACGCCTCTTCGGGTGTACTCATGCCAAGTATCCTATGAGGACAACGGTTTTGCACATAAACCGCAGTATTGCAAGCTTCGGCCCACAAGTGTATGGGAAGGCCCTGACCATGCAACATCGCCCGTGCAGCACCCACGATCATTCTGTTCTTTCACTCCGTGATCCCATTCTGCTGTGGGTTATGAGGCGCTATGAGCTCTCTTCGAATTCCTTCTGCGCTGCAAAAGTCCTTGAATTCGCCAAAGATGAATTCACCACCATTGTTGCTCCTAAGAGCCTTCACCTGCTTCCCCAAATCTTTCTCCACCAGTGCCTTAAACTCACAGAACTTAGAGAATGTCTCGCTCTTCTTCTGCATGAAGAAGATCCAACACTTCCGAGAAAAGTCATCAACAAAGATCACATAATACTTGTGCTTTGCTGGCGAAGCTACTGAGAAAGGGCCACACACGTCTGTGTGAATTCTCTCAAGGATCGTCGTGGCGCGACTATCCTTCTCGTGAAAGGTGGCTTTCACAAATTTTCCCAAAGTACATCCCTTGAACTGATTTGACTGTGCAAGTGTACCCTTGGGAAGCCCGGTAGAAATTTGTTGCAAAATTTTCAAAGCACCATGGTGAAGATGGCCCAATCTCCTGTGCCATAGCTCGCCCTCAACTCGGTTCACCACTCTTTTTGCCTTGCCTGTCATTGCTGCGCAGCCATCTACCTGCAACTGATAAAGGTTCTTAACTCGAACCCCTATCCTCCGGGTTTCACCAGTTTCCTTACTGCGCAGGAAAGCCTTTCCCTCGCTAAAGACAACATCATATCCCTTGTCTTCCAACATGGCCACCGAGATCAGATTCTTCTTCAATCCTAGAACATGCATGACATCCTTCAATATGAAAGGTTTACCAGACTCCCTCTCAAAGGAAATGGTCCCGATACCAGTCGCACTATATCTACCATCATCGCCCATCTCGATGTGCACTCCAAGATCCTTCTCATCCAGATCACTGAACAAATCTTTGTCTTCGGTCATATGAAAAGACGCACCACTGTCAAGAAACCACACTGAACCCATCACACTTGAGACCAAGCATGCGATCAGCGAAAAATCCAGCTCAAACTGCGAGGCTAAGGCCTCTCCAGCTACAGATCCAGCAGCCTGCTTATTTTTCTTCTTCTGTGGACAATTCGTGGCATAATGTTCGTGTTGGTGATAGTGAAAGCACTTCACGTTGGACATGTCCTACTTCTTGCCTTTCGCACCGGATTGAGAAGCATTCTTCTTGCTCTTCCCCTTCCTTGCTTTGGCAGCCAAAGCGCAATTTTCTTCATCTACATTCTTCGATGAAGATCCGTCCCTGGTACTCCGCCTTATCTCCTCCTGAACAACATCCGACCAAAGTCGCTCCTATCTTGGCAGTTTCTCCCGACCATTGACAAAGTCCTGATAGGAATGCCAACTCTTCAGAAGCCCAAGGAGAGCCAAGCTCACCAAGTCCTCGTCATCTACAATAACCCCCACACTTCCCAGCTCATCCCTGCACTGGACAAACTTCGTGAGGCACTTGGGTATACTGTCGCCTTTCTCCATTTTTATATTCCCGAGCTTATCCTTGAGTGCCAACTTCCTCTGGTCGCTCTTGCTTTGGGACAAATCTGTCAAAGCTTTCCACATCAAGAATGGAGAAGCTTTACCATGAAGGCTGGATACTATGTGATCCTTCACACCTTCCAACAGAATCCTTCGACATTTTGCTGTCTTCTTTTGCCATGCGTCAAGTGTGGCAGCATCGCTAGAAGCAGGTTTTGGAATTTCTGCATCTATGAACTCCTTCAACCCATTATCCTCCAGCACCGCCTACATCTTGTCCTTCCATGCAATATAATTCGAGCTACCCTCAAGGGCATACTCCAATCGCAATCCGTTGAAAGACATCTCAACTTCGACATCAAGAAAACACTGCTGCAAATTCGAATTCCACCAGCACAAAACTCAACCGCTTCAATGCTTTGTAATTGCTCCAATGATCAATATCGCTCTGATACCATGTAGAAATTATATAAATAATGGGTTATACATCCGAGATTCTCCTGATCACACACTATTTGACTTCATGCACAATACAGAATCTCTTCTACCATTGATCATTACTTGCGGAAATAAAATCAATTGCATGCACACATTAAAACCATAAAAATTCACACATATGAACACATTAATTTATGGGAAAGCTTAAAGCTGAAAACCCCCAACTATCTGTATATTATATGTCATAGAGATCATGTAACAATCATCATACAAAGCTCCTCACAAGCTCTCAGTACAATATCCAATTGCTACACACTAATCAGGTCTGATCTAGCAAATCCCATGCATCGATCTTTGCCACCTACTAGCCTGCCTCTACTGCGTAATCACTATTGAAGAATGGCTTAGAATGAACTCGAATTGGTCCAGTCTTGCTCACGCAATCCTCATTGGCATCTCCAACCACTATGTGTTGCAAATAATGCAACACTATAGTCACAACTGATAGTCACACTGCTCTTTCACCTACCTCTTCACTGGTCTCCATTGAAACTGTCCATGCATTGTAGTTAACTGATGTATTCTTCAGTTGATTAATGAGTTAATAATTAGTGAATTAATTAATAATTAATTCACACCACTCTCAATAGTGTATCAATCAGTTAGACTAGATACAACTAGCTCAACTATGTTTAACTCAGTTAAACTGAACACAACTCCACCAACTACCTCAATAACTCCACCAAACTCTGTCACATGAGTTCTAATTGAAGTCTCCATGCAATAGCTCCACTTAACCCTCAGGAATAGTGTAATTCCTTCTGTCAGCTCCTGTGCCACATCTGTGCACTTAACTGAAGTGCTCCAAGAGAATAAGATAATGTTTATAGTCCAAATATTATTAAGAGCCAATAATATTCGACATATCTATTTCTAGACCGGTAATCTAAAAATAGATTCCGCCCAATATGTCTAAATAGAAGTCCATCTATTTTTCCAACTTGACCAACCATCCAAAAATAGCATCCTGCAACTCATAGAATATGATCGACATGTCTAAAAATAGACATAGTCTAAAAGTAGACTTGTGCCAAAAATAGCCTGCGGGCCCATTTAGTGAAGGCGACTCTTTTCACTAAGCTCATCATCTTGTTGCAATCTCAACACGCACTAGATTGAGAAGCATTTTTCTTTCCCTTCCCCTTCCTTGCTTTGGCAGCGAAAGCGCAATTTTCTTCATCTTCATTCTTCGATGAAGATCCATCCCTGGTACTCCGCCTTATCTCCTCTTGCACAAGATCCGACCAAAGTCACTCCCATCCTGGCAGTTTCTCCCTACCATTGACAGAGTCCTCATAGGAATGCCACCTCTTCAGAAGCCCAAGGAGAGCCAAGCTCACCAAGTCCTCTTCATCTACAGTAACCCCCACACTTCCCAACTCATCCCTTCACTGGAAAAAATTTGTGAGGTACTTGGGTATACTGTCGCCTTTCTCCATTTTTATCTTCCTGAGTTTATCCTTGAGCGCCAACTTCCTCTGGTCGCTCTTGCTTTGGAACAAATCTGTCAAAGCTTTCCACATCAATAATGGAGAATATTTACCATGAAGGCTGGACACTATGTGATCCTTCACACCTTCCAACATAATCCTTCGACATTTTGCTATCTTCTTTTGCCATGCGTCAAGTGTGGCAGCATCGCTAGAAGCAGGTTTTGGAATTTCTGCATCTATGAACTCCTTCAACCCATTATCCTCCAACACCACCTCCATCCTGTCCTTCCATGCAATATAATTTGAGCTTCCCTCAAGGGCATACTCCAATCGCAATCCGTTGAAAGACATCGCAACTTTGACACCAAGAAAACACTGCTGCAAATTCGAATTCCACCAGCACAAAACTCAACCGCTTCAATGATTTGCAATTGCTCCAATGATCAATATAGCTCCGATACCATGTAGAAATTATATAACTAATGCGTTATACATCCAAGATTCTCCTGATCACACACTATTTTAACTTCATGCAATAGCTCCACTTAACCCTCAGGAATAACGTAATTCCTTCTGTCAGCTCCTGTGCCACATCTATGCACTTAACTGAAGTGCTCCAAGAACATAATATAATGTTTAGAGTCCAAATATTATTAAAAGCTAATAATATTCGACATATCTATTTTTAGACTGACAATCTAAAAATAGATTCCGCCGAGTATGTCTAAAAATAGAAGTCTATCTATTTTTCCAACTTGACCAACCATCCACAAATAGCATCCTGCAAATCATAGAATATGATCGACATGTCTAAAAATAGACTTGCACCAAAAATATCTTGCGGGCCCACTTAGTGAAGACGACTCTTTTCACTAAGCTCATCATCTTGTTGCATTCTCAACA